>JAGGAQ010000014.1:0-121777 GCA_017657225.1 Termitomyces sp. T69sscA
TGTAACGGACGTAGTATATTGCGTAAGAAAACAATACAAACAAAGTATCTTGACCCTGCGAGCAAGGAACTCAAAGAGGGTTGGCCTGGACTCAGGGAGGAACGAACAGAGGGCAGGGTGTGGTCTTTGAGTGAGGGTGGCTGTGCAGTCACGCAAATCTCTCTTGCGCGTAACAGCCACTTCCCCCTCCTCTTAGCAGTTGTCGTTTTTTCAGCAGCACGCATACTCTCAAAATTACCGCGCCCGCCCACCCAGTTGGCATAGATAAAATAGCCGCATTTCAGCACAGCCGGCAGCCCGGATCCAATCTAGTCAAGCTCAGAGCGTCTCGGGTAGGGCCGGGGGAAAACGCACCGCTACCGCTGCGCCATAGTGGCCTTCGCGAAGACAACTTCGAGGAAGGAAGGAGCACGGCGGACGACAGGTCACAGGTAACGTCTAAACTCAAAGTTCTCGTGCCCTCCCGCCCGAATCGCGGCTAACGACATTTGCTCACCAGCTCACAAGCCGCCACATTCGCGGAAGGTCGGAGTACGCGGCCGTCGGCCGTAGTTCTCACCCACCTCACAGTATAGTTTGCTTGCTACTTATTCCGGTAAATCTTGGAAGTCCGGAGGACAGTGTAACGGACGTAGTATATTGCGTAAGAAAACAATACAAACAAAGTATCTTGACCCTGCGAGCAAGGAACTCAAAGATGTGTTTTTAGACGTATTTTGACATTTTGAGTCTGATCCTGTACTTAGTTTACCTCGAAAAATTCCCATTTCGGAGATATCCCATTTGTTGAGTTTGCTTGTCCATGACTGTAATATCAATGGTTTTTCATGTGTCACGTGGTGCTCATGGTGCCCATAGGGACAATCCTGTTGCTATGTTACTATTCTGCCAGTGATATCTAGCTACGAGCTACTTATCAGTTTTGTTTCATTCTTGTCCCATAACTTACTTCCTTCGATACTGTGGTATGTGTGTCTAATCTCCCGATCTTCTACTTATTGACTATCCTTCTTTCCTCCTGATTTCTTGCAGCGCAAGCGCCAGACGTTGAACGTCCTTTCTTTGTCACCAACTTCCAAGTCTTCGATTTTATTGGGTGCTACAGCCGCCTCTGTATATCCGACAAACCTCGAATACGACTCTTACGGAAAGAGCCAGTTTCTCTTTCCAGTCTTCTCATAAGACACTACCCATTTTCGCGGTCTAGAACCAGTCAACAAAAACTGAGCCTTGGGACAATTTTCGACAGACATTTCATACAATATGGTTTCCAGAAAGTTGATAGGAGTTTGGGCTGCCTTGGATCTTTTTCTCCTTGCCGCAGGTGTTGTTGCAGTAGCCTTGTCGATTGTGTGGAGAGCAGAAAACACCTTGTTGAACTTGGTACTGACGCCGAATTATCTCACAGGTAAGTTTATCTTGCCTGGCGGAGTGCTCTATTCGATACTATGATCTGACAGTTGGTTTGGCGCTTGGAATCGCGCTCCTTGTCACGTTTGCACTCTCTGTCGGTGCAATCACTCAGAAAAATCATGTCACGATTGGCCTTGTCATCCTCAACTACACGCTCCTTGTCGATGCAATCGGTATTGTCATTATCGGAACTTATATCTGGTTCTTCACTCTCCAGGAACGCAATAATTTCTTTGTCAGATGGGCGGCTGCAAGCTCGGATTTTCGTATCAAACTGCAGGACCAGGTATGGCCCCTTGCTATCGTCATCTCTTTGTATTTATGACTCTAGTTCCACTGCTGTGGCTACTTCAATGGAACTAATCTGCCCGAGATTGGGGGAAGCTTTTGTACAAGTCAAGACTTCGTCATGAATCTAAATAGCAGCGTGGCCAGCAACTTTTGCGTTCAACCGATAACCAATTTTGCCGATACTACCCTCAATAACGTTTTTACGTACGTCTTTCTTGTATTTCCACAGCATCCATATGACTGAAAGTCGTTTTTGTTAGTACCGTAAGACCTAGTCTTGAAGCAAGCAAACCGACAACTGATATCGGTACTAGATATATGGCTATATGGCAATTGTTCTATGCCTTTTGTTAGCTTCGATTTGTGTCATCAAGAAGGTCTGTGTCTATCTAAATTATCTGAACTCTTGTTGAACCTACTTCCAAAGAGACAAGAAGATGAACGCTTCAAGAAAATCGACACAAAACGGGGTGGAAGAGGCTTCGTCTGAGAAGTCTTCCATATCTATCTCAAAGCTTACAGTTGTGCTTTAGCATACCTCTTATTTCCTGCTTCGGTCGTGATTTGTCTATCATAGATTTTTCCTTTGTTTCGTTGTGTTGTTTTTTTTAATAAAGTGTTTATCAAATCCCTCGTTTGATTCGCGTAGTCCGATTCCTGAAGACTGCTTACCAGGCAAGATTCTGACAAAATATGTATGATCTATCATTCAAACAAAATAAATATTGAGATCCGTAGATCTACCACTCCGGGAAAGCGTGTCATCCTTGTGCAGGGGCCATGCTAATCTTCTCTGTATCGTTCCAATTTTTTCGTATGTCACCCCGAAGGGGACATTAGATCTGGGTGATTGCCAAACAGTTATCAATAGGTTCTTGCTTTTTGTTCAACAGACGGGGTACCAGCTTTGCCAGATTGCGTGTCTTTTTCACAGGCACTTTGTCTACCTTGTCTTTCTATGCCTCAATATGCCGAAAGCTCGAAAAAGAAAACTTCCAATCGTCACCGTTGAATCGGCAAATAACAAGTCGAGTACACCGCTTTCCGGTCGCACAACTATTCGCCAATTTCATGTTCTTCTGAAGCGGCGTGCTCAGTTGAAAGCCAACAAGGATAGTGAAGAATCAGTGAAAAGCCTGGCAGTCATTGAAGATAGAATTAGTCAACTGGGAGGACTAGAAACCTATCAGCGAATGTCTGCCATAGGACAAGGAACCGATCGCGGTGGTGGAAGTGAAAAGATACTCATCGGATGGCTGAAGGACTTCGGATTCCACAAGGAAAGTTCTTGCAAGCTTCGGTAGGTTGATTCAATTTTGTTCGCAGATTGGAAAAGCCTAACCGAATCTAGTTTACTTGAAGTAGGTGCCCTCAAACCTGACAACTTTAGCTTATGCCGGTCCTGGATTGATCCTGTTCCTATGGACCTTCGCTCCCGTCATCCATCTATTATTGAGCAGGATTTCCTCCAACTCGACGTAGCTGAACACCGCAATAAATGGGATATAATAAGCCTTAGCCTAGTGCTCAATTTTGTGCCAGAGCCCAAGGATAGAGGCATGTCCTTTCCGTCGCAGTCTATCTGTAGTTCATGTCCCAACGAATTCAGGGCGCATGCTGTCAATTGCGCATGATATTCTGACATTTAAAGGTCATCTCTTTCTTGCAGTACGTGCGACACAAAACATCGGACAAATGTACTTTGCCTGATGGATACTGTTTCAGCTTCCCTTCGCCTGCGTGAACAACTCTCGTTATCTTGACTTGCCCAACCTCAAAGCAATGTTGGCAGCAATCGGTTTTATAGAAGTAAAAGGGAAGTGGAACGCCGGCGGCAAAATGGCTTACTGGCTTTATGAGAAGGCTGAGCCGTCCGGATTGCCACTTGAGATATTCACCAAGAAGTCAGTACTCCGTCAAGGCAATAGGAACAATTTCTGTATACTACTGTAAACCCAAAGGACACTGTAATAGCGATATTGTACTTTATTGTTCGACATCAAATACATCACGCGGGAATTCCAATCGCAGTATTACTGGACTTATCTGTATCCTCATCCAACTTTCTCAGTCATGGATGTTTTATCGATCATACACTGGAACGACGTCTATCGTGTTTCCCCTCAGAAGTTACTTCCACACTCACCAGAGACCATTGATACAGCTCAATTTGCTGCAGTGCTCGATGAGATTAGGAACAAGTGGACAGACCTCCCAAATAACGAGAAGAACGGTTTAGTACTTTTCTCAGGTGACGTTTTCTCTCCTTCAGTTGAGAGCTCAGTCACTCGAGGAAGTCATATGGTAATTCCATGAATATAGTCGCCTCCGATACATAGTTCAAATGCTCAAGGATGCCTAGGTTCCCGTGATGAATATGTTAGCTCCGGACGTAGCTTTAACGGGTGCGTGTAGTGTCGGATTCATACTGTGTCTCTAGGATTGCTAGATAACTTATATAGGCAATCACGACTTCGACTTTGGTGAGTGACTTTGGTGGATGTTTGCTGACCACACGGACGGGCAGTATGATTCTAATCCGAGTAATCAGGATACCCACACCTCTCAAAGCTGATTCAAGACACGAAATTCGTGTGTATTATACTATCCACAATGTTGTAGCGTTATGACCAAGGACATTTCTCAGCCCTGGATACTGAGTAACATCATAGACAATGACACATCACAAGTCCCGGACTGCTTGCGTGAGTACCAAATTTTTGACAGAGCAGGCATCAGGATTGGAGTCATTGGCTTGGTTGAGAGGTACCCAGTTGCTTCGTTGATGGGTCTATCTTATACCGTCTGCCTTCAGGGAGTGGATTACAACTGTGGCGACATGGCCATCTACTTTCGTTTATAAGGACATGACAGAGACTGGGCTTGACCTTTCTCGACGTCTCCGCGGAGAACATCAGTGTGACCTTATCATAGCTCTTACACATTGTCGGTGAGGTTGCGTAAATGTCCAACAAATGGCCGCGAGCTGACAGACATGCACAGGGTGCCTAATGTAAGAGCCAATATTATAGGCGAATTCGATAGATGAATCTCATCACAATGACACAGGATATATCTCTGGCAAAAACTCTACAGGCATCTTCTCCATCTGCTCAAGAAACCTCTTCGATATCATCTTTGCATGGTGTAGATATCATACTTGGAGGACATGATCACCTTTACTTTGTCAGCAAAGGAGTTAGTGCTTGGGAGGACTATGACCTCAAAGAGGTCGTACTCGGCGCAGAAGGTGATCGAGGTGATGTCCTCGTCGTTAAGAGCGGGACAGATTTTCGCGACCTCAGCGAACTGAACTTGGAGCTGAGTAGTACACCTTCTGGTAGTGTCAGGCGCAAGGTTATCAAGCGCGTGACAGGTATGCAAGTGCCCCTTGTAAATATCTTTCCCCTTTATTCAATACTGCCGCGCAGGAAAGCGACACAGGATTCTCCCCGGACACAAGTCTTCTGAGCCCATGCAAAAGCTATTGAAAACGTTACTCTCTTCAGTCTCTGATACGATGGATGCCCCTATCTGCAAGACAGCTACCACTATTGACTGCCGCTCACATTTGATTCGCATTGCAGAGGTGCGCTCTTGAAATTTACCTTGCTCTTGGTACGAATCATTTGTAGTCGGCAGCGGGAAACTTATTTGCGGATATCATCCGACATGCCTACGACGACGCGCTTTGTATGCAGGGACGCGGCGGTTCAGACGGGGTGTTGGTATGCGCCGGGACTTTTCGCGGCGATTCAACATACGGTCCAGGTCTGAGCTGAACTATGTTCTTCTTTTGTGTCTTACACTGTCCAGGTATCGTGACTCTTGGAAACGTACTCGAAATTCTACCGTTTGAGGATCCAGTGGTTGTTCTAGAACTTGATGGAGCGGCTATATGGGACGCATTAGAGTCCTCACTATCGACATGGCCCGCGCAAGAAGGGCAAGTACATACTCAGGCGTCGAGGTTGATCCATGGTCTAATACATTATTTTCAGACGATTTCCTGTGATCTCTGGATTGCGTGTATCTTGGGACTCGCGGCGGGAACCAGGTAGCCGCGTCTTGGGTGTTTGGACCCTCTTAGAGAAGGAAGAAAGTATTGGTCCTGAAAGTCACTCAGGAATAGCTACACCTAAACTTATTGACGGTGAGCTCATCACAAGGGATGACAAACGAACGTATAAGATAGTCACTCGAGAGTACATGGCGCAAGGACATGATGGCTTTCTGGCCTTGAAGGGAAAGCCGTATCTCGTCGATGACGAAAGCGGACAGCTCATGAGCAGTATTGTACGCAAGTATTTCTTAGGTACTTGATTCGGAGCGTCTTTTGGTCCACATCTCTGAATTTCTTCCAGGTTCCCATTTCGTTAATATGATGTCTCGGAGGATGTCAAACCCGTCAAACCCCCAGATTGATTTACAGCCGAGAACTGAAGCTGCAGTCTCACGCGAGACAGACAGGCGGAAAGCGGGGAAGACTCATGCAGAGTCCACAGGTGTTGAGCACTGGAAACATGCTGCAAGATTGGCTTTACAATGGTCGCGAAGATCCCGTTTGCATTATCAGGATCAATTATGTGTTTGTACGACAGAGCACATGAGCCCGGTCGACGCTTATGACGGACAAAGTATTCGTAGAGGAGAAGGCCAGACAAAAAAACCTTGGGCATTCAATGAGGAAGACATAATAACCGTCTACCCGGAGATAGATGGAAGACTGAAGGATCTCGCTAGGTAAAATGCCCTGGATATGATTTTACAAGAGTTGGCCATACCATTGATATCAAAGACAATATCGCATTGAATAAAGTATCAGCAATTCCTCTAAATTACCTAGGAGGGACAATAAGGGGGATTTTTGTATTTTCTGGTGGATCACCTAGAAGCAATCGTCCGTAATGGGTGAGGAGACCAATGTTACTTCCCAGTCCTGCGCCACCCAAGACGACTGCAGGAGCAGCCATAAATAACCTCAAAAGTAGATAAAGAGCAAACATACGATTCACAACACCTGCTCGTTTCCAACATATACCAGTGGTGAGCACACTAGTGATGACGAGTCCAATGGTAGCATGATCTTCAGCTCTTATCCTATTGGTCTGTTTCATGCAGTACCTTTAACAAGGCAATGGAAACGAAAAGGTCATTAAGTGGGACAGACATCATAAGTTGCGTTGAGACGTTTCGAGCGTAGCAAGTCGTTATCACGTGTGTTGTACCATGCATAAGCAAGTCCGCCGCTAGCGAGCGCGCCTAGAGCGACATGTAAGTCCAACGTCTGAAGTCAGGCCTTCCAGTTCGTACCCCCCAACCCGCCGACCCAAGTCGCACGAAGCAGGTGATTGATAGAGAGTGAACCTCGACCACGAGTGGAGAACGTGTATACTAGATAGAGGGGAGTAGAAAGCAAAGAAGAAATATGATAGCCTCCGACAATTGCATTGCGAACGAGGTATTCTGTGTCGGCTGAGCGGCTCGCAGTCATCGCCGTTTTTAAAAATTGGTATTATATAACGCAATTACACCAGCAGCGTGACGGTACTGACCATGACCGTTATGTCTTGCGTGCTTATTATGTAAGCGTCTCCCGTCTTCCCCACCACCACAATGTCGGCCATGCTTGAAGCGTTCGATACCCAAATGGTCGACTATCAAACCGACCCTGATTATATTATGCAACTTTCTTCGTCAGATCCCTGGTCTCATGAGGAGGCCACCATGGAGGCTGACGGCCACACCCCGCTGCAAACCACTATTGAAGTCGATATGGAACCTTACGACGAGGAACATCATCAACCTGAATATGAGATGGAAGATGACCTGGGAACTTCTGGAGAAGCTCTGAATGATGTTCATGATGTCGAGGTCTATGATGCCTCTCGCTTCCAGTCGCCAGACATTCCGCATGACGAATATCCTATAGTGAATTCTACACAGTCGCCAGATATACCGCATGACGAATCTCCTATAGTAAAGCCCACCCAGTCGCCAGATATACCGCATGACGAATCTCCTATAGTAAAGCCCACCCAGTCGCCAGACATACCGCATGACGAATCTTCTACAGTGGATCCTCCACAGTCTTTAACAACCTCGGCAGAAGATATTGAATCATCAACTTACATTATCTCTATGCCAAAGATACAAAATTCGGACGATCCCACGTTCCCGGACGCTGGCTTACCTGCCCCTCATGAGCCAGAATCATCGATATCATTAACGATAGAAGAAACCCGCACAGTGACTATATTGGAGACAGAGAGCAATCTCGGGGATTCCAACTTGACTCTGACAAATAATGTTTATGATTCAGCAAACGTCGCAGCGGGGGAGCTTCTCACGGAACCTGAATCGGAAGTTGAAAATCTTGGGGAAAGTCCTTTGGAGGAAGAAAGCTCAGAGAAAGCACCTGTTCATGCAGATTCCGAATTCAACGGGGACGAGGTAAATGAGCATGCAGAGGGGACAGCGTCTCCAGAGTTCGAAGATTCGACCAGTGACCCACACGAGATTTCAGAGGGTGTTTACATTGACCCTCCCCCTCCAGTGTTGATCTCTTTGTATGCTGAAGAACCGACGATCAGTCTCTTCAATATTCCATCGAAGTCTGGTCTTGATTCGCGTATGCAACAGAATTCTCATGACGACCTAGTGTTGCTGTTAGGTCAACTCCCCACTCTCTATTATGAGCCATTATCGAGCGTTTTTGAAGCTCTTCGGCAAGAGGAGTTTTTAAGCAGTATACCTGACTTGTTGACAGGTGAATTGCTGCTAGATGCTTATGATTTAGAGTTGACTATGTCCGAGGTTTGAGTCCTTTGTTCATTTATCAAGAAAGAATTAATGACCACCATTAGGACTATACATATGCTCATGAATTTTCATTACATGATCTCAATGTTCTCCATGACGGACTCAATAAGCGTGGGCCGCTTCGTTTGCGGCTCAAGTCGGTAGCGACCAGATTCATTGATCGTTATCATCTGCTACAAAGTCAAATTACCGAAGTCCAAGGCACGGAAACTCTGGCCGAGAGGGAGATCTCCAAAATAAATCCATCACCCGAAGAACTCTCTGATGCCAGTCAAGCCGCAAGGGTGGAAACACTTGGTAAGATTTTCTCGTCCGATGCGGCCGTCTTTGGCACAAATCCTTCGAATCAAAATCAAGCAGAGGTTTCTGGCGTAGATCATGTAACCAAGGAAGATGCAACTGACACAGAATCATACCATCAAGAAGGTAACGATTTTCTAACCCTTCACTGGTATCACTGCTAAGAAGTTACGGAACAGTCGATAACGGTCCAGTGGTGCCTGAAAACAGTCAAAACCAACATGAAGATAACGAATCAGAGGAAGAAACAGAGCCTTCTGCAACTGAAGAGCGTTATGATCCCGAAGAAGAATTTGCTTCAGTGGAAAGTACAACTCTCCTCGTTGAAACTACAAGTGTGGAGGCAATAAGCAATCGTGACATCCCCGAATGTGAATCTGAACCCAACAAAAATGCCGGTAGTCAATACATCGAACTCGAAAACCTCGATAACTCTCACACACACGCCGATGATAAAAACCAGCCGAACGAGCCTGAGCAAGCGAGTGCTGCAGTTGCTTCACATGAATTGACCGAGATGCAACACCCAGACCATGGAGTCGACTCCCAGATCCCTGAAAATTCAATTGTGCTCACACATATTCAAGAAAAAGGTTAGAGCATTGAATCAATGGATAATGATCACAACGATGTTGACAATAAGTGGCTTTTAGACATCGCACATGTTGATGAATATCATCCGGATAAGAATGAAACGCAGGGAGACGATGAAGGATCAGGTATACATTCAATTTTCAGACCAATAACGATTGACGATTTATTAGTATCAGGCTCAGATCTTGTCAACCCTGTTCATAGTGCCGTTGAGTTCAACTTGACGAATGAGGCGAATGAAGAACAAGATTATGCTAGTGAGTCATCATGTCCTTGAAATCCACTACATCAAAAATTTAGTCTCGTAAATTCCAGACTCATCAGTAAACGCAGGTTTCGAGGCAATAGACGATCTCGTGGAGCACGACGATACGTGGGATGATTCTCTTGATGGTGAAGGTGATTGGGAGGCCGAAGATGACGAAAAGGGGTACGAGTATGGAGATGAGCAGAGCTTTCGGCACGGGCACGAGCACGAGCACGAGCACGATACCGTTTCTAATTCAAGCTCTGTCACCTTGTCAAGTAAAGCTTCTTTCAAGCGTAGCCTGTCTGAAGCGGAACTCGAAGATTACCGAGAAGACGAGTTTTCCACAGGTTCTCCAGGCATGTTATCTAAATTTTGTTATCTTTGCATTAATTAATTAATAACGTTCTGGTACCCAGGTTCTAAAAAACCACGAGTTGAATATGAAACATTCTAATTTTTTTCATCTTGTCTCGACTCCCGAGTGGTCGAGGGCGAGATTACGGTTCGGGCTTTGCCAGGGTTTACGCCCTCGACCGACGAAGGCTAAGTCCCTATTTTTGCATTGACAGTTTTCTTTACAGATGTTTGACTGTTGCTAACATTTCATAGATACTTCATGATTTGTGTCGAGGGGAAGCTGAGCAAAAGATTATTGTACTACGTTCATGTCATTTATGCGCTAACAGGCCAACTCAATCTCAATGACGTTTAAACCATCTGCTGATTAACGAGATAGTGTACGCGAAAGTCATATAAGTAATAGCACGTCCAAAGGGAAAGTACGGTTTAATGCAAGTGTGTATGGCATATGTCCTATGTTTAAGCGTAGAAGGAGAGTGAAGAAGTCAGATTATGAAGAACCAAGTAAATTGTTAAGAGCCCTCTGCACATCATAATCATACTTCTCTAAAGCTTCGATTGCCACCGACCGGCTGAAACCCATTGCAGTTAGCTGCTTAACGGCCTCCACGTCTTCATCAACGGCCGGCGTAACCGTGCGTATCGATTTCTCTTTGGGGGGTGAGAGGTGTTGTGGGGGCGACGATGGCAGGGGCTCGGGTTGTTGCGCCTTTTTCTTCTTACCAAAGGGTAGACGAATCTAATCCAGTGTAGTGACATCAATGCATGGGTAGGATGAATGGAATATGAAAATACATACACTGAGTTTTGAGTGCCTTGGGGTAGGTTCCTTGACTTTCTCGTGCGTCTCCTTGGAAGATGAGGTAGATGTACGAGGAGGCTTTGGGGACAAAGGACGGGGTGGTGGAGACCTGGTCCTTGCCGCAGCAGGAGAAGCGGGTCTAACTTGCGGTGGGGCGGCCGAAGTGGATGACTGGAAAGGAGCCGTTGACGAAGCAACGATGGGAGGCTTAGAAACAGGAACAGTAAATGAGTTGTTCAAAGCCAATGATGGACCGGAATCAAATCCCGAAAATGCTTCATCAAAAGTAGGTTTGGACTCGGAAGTAGTTGGTGAGCCTCCCGTTACACCATTTGTAATTGAAACAGACGGAGGGTTTTCAGGCGGAGGAATGGAGGTCGGAGCATCTGCTTTCGAATCCGGAGGGGAGATGGTACTTGCGGGAGGGGGTGGGAATGGTTTGTTGGTGGCGCTGTCAAAATCAAAATTATCGTCAAAGGCAGAATCGAATGCGAATGTCTGCTTGTTTGGAGTTGCAGAGGTGGGAATAATGCGCATCGCTTCGTCAAAAGCGCTAACTCCAGTGGATGTAGACGGTTCAACTGTGGCAGGCGGGAAGTGATTTGCTGCTGGTGCACTTTCTGAGAGTTTTTCTACAGGTTGTGGCGTCACCCCGAAAACGTCGTCAAAGGATGGCGTTTCTTCTTCTTTCAGTGGAGTTGGAGACTTTTTCGGGGAAACTTTGGCTTTGTTTGCCAAATCTGCCAGAGGAATCTCGTCCTCGCTGTCGCTGTCCGATTCAACGACTTCTAACTCCTTCGGCGATTTCAAGTCTCTCTCTAGGTCCGCGTGGGTATTACTAGTTAGGCTTTGGACATTAGCATTGGAGGACTCTGAATTGACGTTGTCCAGAGTGGACGGCTTGGTGGCACCCTGATCATCGGACTTGACAGGGGCAGGACTTGAAGTCAACGAGCGAGATGGGGTGGCTGTGGTTGGGGGCGTGACAAAATGATCACTTTCTCCTTCAGTTACGGGAGAAATGATGGTCTGAGGAACTTCAGGAATCTTCATATCTGAGGCTGGCTTTGGCGTTGACGATCCAGATACAGTATGATGAAGATCCAAAGGTGGCGCAGGTTCACTCAAGGTAGAATCGTCCATCTCAAATGCAGCGGAGAAGCCGAACGGATCGAGAGAGGAGGCCCGATTCACGGCATTGGCGGTGCTCGCGGTGTCACCCGTACTGGGAGTTGGAAGCGACCCAATAGCCAAGGGTAAGAAGGGAGATTGGGAACGAGGAGTAACATCAGACTTCTGTAATTTTTCGAAGGGATTGTTGCTCTTTGTGGTTAATGTAGAAGGAGCAGGGCTGTTACGTTCAGGCGAGGATGGAAGTGGGTGGCTGGCAGCAAACGTTGTTGAGTCCACACGGGGAGGAGCTGAGACTGAATTGAAAGCGGCAAGTTCGGCTTCCGTATCTGTGCGTTCCTTGGTGATGGCAATGACCTCTGCAACAGCCTCTTCCAACTCCTTGTCTGCCTTCGCCTTCTCCGCTTCCTTGGCGCCGAGCTGCTTCTTAGCAATAGCAAGTAGCCCCTTCTGCTGCTTGGCCTCCTTCTTTGCCTTCTCAACCTCAACCTTCGTTGCCTCAATTACTTGGCTGACTTCAGTCATCTTACGCTGAAGTTCTCTAGTGTCCTCTTTGTCACGCAAGTAGACGTGTTCCACCTCTGCCTTTTCGACGCGAATAGCGCTTAGATCACTTTCGGCACGGATCAGCTCCTCCCTGAGCTTCTGGATGTCTGCGATTTGCGCCGAATAGCGCTCCCTGATGGTCGCCAAAGTCTTGGTTTCTGACTCATATGAAGCCTTTGCAGCAGCAAGTTGAGCCTGCAGACTTTCGAGCTGAGATTTCTGGTTGGCCAGTCGTTCGTCTGACTGAATCCTTTCGTTCTTGAGGGTATCGAGGGCTCGATTAGTCGAATTGAGCTGGTTCTGGGTGTTTCCAATTTCTGCGGACTGGTCTTGTAGAGGTGACGAGGTGTGTCCAATGGTAACATCGTCATCATCACTGAGCAAATCACGGTTTGACGTCGCTGTTTCAAGTCACACTAGATAAGTAAAAATGACGAGGCTAGTGGAATGTGACGCACAAGTAGGGAAAGACGAAGAACCGAAAGGATCTCGATTGACGGGTACAGGACCAGACGCAGAGCGTGCTGGAGCCGGTGAAAGTGGTTCGAATACGTGGGGAGGCGGGGCGGTAGCAGAAGCAGGTGGAGTATCATCCCATAACAGGTCCTTGGGAGGCTCCTGATGAACCTGTTGCTGAGGAGGCGCAAATGGAGAAGATGTAGTGGCATCACGCAGAGAAGGGGGTACCAGAGAAGGAGGAAGGGTAGCTGGAAGTTCGACACCCGCCAGTCTTTTGTGGATGAGATACATCGCTATGGCAAACCCATCTCGTGTAAGCCTTCCGTTATTAGTGATGTCCGCAAGATCCCTGACTTGATGTAAGAACAATGAGAACACATTGAGTTGAAACAAAACTTACCAAACGCGGGCCAACTCCTCGCCTGGAAGTTTTGATTTCAGCATGAAAGGGACAGCGACGTCACCTTCAATGTAGCCGCTGCGTGTAGTGTCGAGTTCGTCGAAAAACTTGTCCGAAGAGGCCTTGTCTTCTGGAGTAATGTCCCATTGTGGCATTTGACCATTGCGTTGAGGTGGAAAAGTGGAAGGATTAGGCCTGGCAGGTAACGCAGGGGGCTTTGGCGTAGCAGAAAACCCGGTATGGTTGGGCTGCAAAAGTTGACTTTGTCCGGTATACTGCGGCTGAATAGTGCTGCGAGTTTGGGAAAATACGCCGCTGAGAGGACTAAAGGAACCACTATTGCCCGTCATATGAGACCGGACACTACCTTGATTACTCATACCTCCAGCTTGTTGATACAAGCCAGGAGGCAGAACAGTGGGTAAAAATGCCAGCTGGCCAGACATAAGCGCCTGGATGAAGTACATTGCGATTGCAAAGTCTGTGGAATCAAGGGCGCCTCTATCTTGTGTATCGGCAAGGCTCCTGTTGGAACGTCAGAGAGCTTTGCGTTAGACGCGAGGACTGCTGACCAGATCTGAAGGAGCGTTTCATTGCTCAATTTCGATTTGACGAAGATGTCCCGAGCTTTGGCGCCTTTTGAAGACAATATTCATGACAAATCATAAGGAGACGAGCAATAAGCTCACCACTGAGAAGACCGGTCGCGTCTGGTCCCGCCTTATTGAAGATATTCAGGAATTTGGCCTTTTCCTGCAGAGTGAAGGGAGGTAGACCAGGAGGCGGTGATTTTGCCGCAGAGGTGCCAGTGGCCTGTTGCGTGATGACAGAGTAGCCTTCAATTTCGGGAAGAGGGCCGGCTAAGAGATGCTGAGCATCAAATCAAGGCCGCGGAAGACGATGTGCTTACGCTTGAAAACGAGGTCGGGGACTACGGTCTCGCCCTTCTGTGCCCAGCCAATGAGACGCAGGGCGATGGCGACGCCCTTGCGGGGGAGCCAGCCGTTGTTGTCCTCGTCAGCAATGCTCCAGATCTCGCCGAGAACAGTGGGCGGAAGTTTCGCGCCACCGAAGACCTTGACGGCGACATCGCCGGTGAGAATCCCAAGCTTCTGGGTGTCGACCTTGGTGAAGATCTGGGAGACAAGAGCGAGTTCTGCGGGCGTGGGCGAGAATTTGGACATTCTGTCCCAGTGGGCTCTGACGAGACTCAGCTGCCAGCTCCTTGCTGTTCTCTAAGCGATCCGTCTTCACACGGTTCATCAAAAGCACCGTTGCTCCCACCCACCCTAGACATCGCCGTCCACAGCGTCTACGCTATCGTCTGCCCGTTTCCAACCACCCTGCCCGCCGCTGCTGGCCCAGGTCCCCGCAGCCAAAGAGGCCGAGGCGACGGGGCGCAGGGCCGGTCGCGCACGTGACCACCCACTTTATGTCACCATGTTCAACTTTGTGCCTTGTAGCTTCTACTTTTTCCACTTTTCTGTTTCACGACATTTTTCTTTCACGACCCAATGGAACAACTCACCACTTCTCTTGCACCTCCTCGTCAATCCCAAAAGAACAATGCCACCGAATCATCCCAACAAGTGGCTGGCAGCGTTGCCAAACGGTGCGCGCTGTGTGTGTCAGTCATGTTCTTTTCTCTGACTTTTCTGCGTTGCCAGTCTAGGGAACGAACTTATGACATTAATGGTGAGTTTTGCAGATGTTTTCGCCACGCCACATTCTCACTCGACGCAGATGTCTTCATCTCCGGGTATTGTGGGTGGCACACGAGCTTCACCCATTTGCATACTAACACTAGCCCAGTCTGCATTTCCGAAGAGTGATGGTAACCTCTTTGAGTGGATCGGTACCATTGAGGGACCGCCAGAGACAGTATGTTAATGCACCCACCACCGCTAGTTGCTCATCAAACATGATCTTCACCAGGTTTACGCTGGACTGGCTTTCCGAATCTCCATTTCATTCCCGCCAAATTATCCTTATGTTGCACCCACGATCAAATTCGAGACGCCCTGTTATCACCCCAACTTTGACCTGGTGGGGGGTGCGATCTGCCTGGACATCTTACAGGTATCTTCGTTCTTGTGTGCGAAGCCAACTTGACTACATCTATCTCGCAGGATAAGTGGTCAGCTGTTTACAGCGTTCAAACAATTCTTCTCTCCCTTCAGTCCTTATTTGGAGGCACGTTCATCTGCATCACCTCATCTCCTTTATCTTATCCCTCAACAGAACCCAACAACGCATCACCCCTAAACCCCGAGGCGGCGGGGCTGTGGAACACGCCTGATGGTAGGTTTTGACAAAGGATGAAGTTCTATAGGTGACTGACGGCACCAGCCTTCAAAGCACAGGTACTCAAGCATTACCGCCCCCTCAAGGACGTCCCGCTCTCCTGACCGATACTGTATCTGTAGCTCCCCTTTGTATCCCATGTAGTCCTGGTAACCCTGAGGCCAATTACGTAAGGCCAGTATCAAAAAACCGAACCAACATCAGTAGTGTTCATTTCTCCCTTGCTTTATACTTTCAGCGCTCGGCACAGGTTGCTGAACGTGAGTTTAGTGCCAAAAGGTCTTAATCTGATAATCAATATACTGAATAGACAACTACTACATTCATTACATGCGGCGTCGTGCGCCCCCTTCCTCCCTTCGTTTGGTGCCAGGTCCAACACCACCCAGACAGTATGAGCCGGATAGTGCGTTGGCGGTCCTGTCACTAACAATCTCTTAGTGCACCAAAACATAGGCTTCCATCGCTACCTCCACCCGCATTCCATCCAACGCCTGCCACAAAGCAGACAGCTACTCGGGGCCGCAGTCACAACTTTGTGCTGCCATCATTAGATATTCTGTTGAGAGAGAATGCTGTAAAGACTGATCCGTATCCACGTTCGGCAGTAACGCACCAGTTGCGTGGACCATGGAATCATTCAGGATGTATTAAAGTATCGTTCAACGTAGAGAATGTGCTGGCACCTCTTCAGCCCGTCGCTGTGCCAGTCTGTAGATAGAAAAGACAAAGGAGATTCCGGCGGATAAGCACGAGACAACAAGAGACGATTTGCAAATTCCATCAAATTCCTTGTTGGACACTCTTTCTTTACTTTCATTTCTCCTTTAACGAGCAGTCAGCAGAATCCGGGCCCCGTGTGCTCTCGTTGCAAGACATAATGACCAGCTCTCCTCCCGACATCTCTTCGTTGTCGCTATCGTCTCATCCTTCTCAGCAACGTCTTAACGACAGTTACGATTACGAAGGTAATAGCAATGCCAGGCCCCAGTATCATTTTGCCACTTCTCCAGGAATACACTCCCAGTCCTCCTACAATCCCCTTGGCTTGAATCAGTCTCCTCTGAAGAATAAGCCTATTCGTAGCGCTTTGCCTACTGTCAGTCATTCGATTTTCTGCGATTTCCTTCATTCAACCTCTCTTCAGCAATGGCTTGATCATAATAATAACCCATCGGACAGTCGTTCACTGTCCCCCCACAACAACTCGGACTTTTCTTCCGCTGGCGGTTCACCGCCCCCTATGGGGCATCTCAATCCGGTACCTATGGCTCCCTCTACCCCCAGTCAAAATCCTGAGGACGAAATCATTCCCACCGCCATCGTCATAAAAAATATACCATTCAATGTCAAACGTGAAACATTACTCGATATAATTGTGCGTTTTTTTTTCTTCGCTCGATCTGCCAAGTCTGAGCGTTTCCCCGACAGGCATCTCTTTCCATTCCCACACCTTACGCCTTCAACTATCATCTTGATCAACAGGGCTCATTCCGCGGACTGGCTTTTGCCAACTTCCGCCAGGCGCAGGATGCTGATGCCGTCGTTGCTGCCTTAAACGGTTTTGATGTCCAAGGCCGCAAACTTCGGGTCGAGTACAAAAAGGTTTTGCAAGCGGGCGAGAAGGAGCGAATCGAGCGCGAAAAGGCCATCCGTCGCATGCGTTCTATGCAGCTTGAAAAGGAACAAAATGCTGCCAACGCTGCCAGTGCTCTCTACGATGACTACGGATCTGCCTTGTCGTCGGCGTTCAGCCCTGGGCGCTCCTTTTCATCAGGATCACCCTACCAACAACCACAGTACTCCCCACCAAATCCGTCCTCGATGCCGGTTCCCCAATACAACCTTTCACTCAACTCGGCCCCTGTAATACCCACACAGGCTCCGTCGTCTGCATCGCCGAGCGTCTCTGGAAAGAGTTCCGTGGATGAGGTCGATTTGAATGATCCATCTACTTTAGAGATCTACTCTAGGATTCTTGTTTTCAAGGAGGACCCTATGCGGGATGAGCTTGCTTTTTCCCGATCCTTGAGCCCGAAGCAAAGAAGGGTCGTTCATCTGCTTGCACAGAAACTTGGTGTTTATCATTACTCTATTGGTGAAGGGGACGAAAGATATGTTGTAGTTACTCGCTTTGAGCCTCAGAGGGTGCGTGTCCTGGATTTTTCTACTGTCCTTATAGTTCAACGACGGATTCGTTAGCAGCAACAGCCCCCAGTTCAACAACCGACACAGCGCCAGGCGCCCCACACCCTTTCTCGCGCGCCTTCGGCCTATCTCAACCCGACGAGTCAAGTAACAGCACAGAACACCCTTCGTGCAAAGAAGTCTATGCCGGACATGAAGACATTGCACTCTCAAGCTCCGCGCCTGAGCTCCCGTGCCTCTAATGGCAACATCCGCGAAGGCTATGCCACCATCGCTTCGCCCTCACGACGTGTCTCATCCGGCTTCGGTTCCCTGTTTTCAAACGGTGGTAGCCCGTTCGGGAATGGAAGCTCTGTGCCCCCGGTCCCGAGTCTTCCTTCGTCCATCAGCTCAGCTTCTCTGAACGGCAGCCATGAAACCACCAGCAACGTTGTCCGTCAGCCCCGAGGTCCTGGCATCGGGGGTTTTGGTAGACGAGACAGTCGGGTTGGAACCGGCGAAAGCCAGACCAGAGGTGTGCTTGATGCTAGAACTTACGAACCGTTGGAGATCTGATGAAGAATGCTGACACAGTCCGCACAGATAGTTTACAAGGGAAAGGGGGGCGGAATAACTGATCTCTCATGCCTCCGACTCAGAAACGCCACATTTGACCACGTCTTTCATTTTCGCTTCATACTCTTCAGTTTGTCTGCCGTAAATGTATCATCGATGTCCTTATTCAGCTTCACACTCATTCTTATTGCAATACTGAAAAGGACTTACAATTATCTCTCGTCTCCATGGAATTGTTTCCTAATAGTCTCCCAATCCTCTTCCCTATATCGTACATACTCTACCATCTATGCTCCACATTCGTCTCCTTTTGTCAAGTGAATCTTGTATTTATGAAAATGCTTTTTAGAAATTCTGGGTGTCGGATTGAGATCGCTTACTATGGCTGCGGGGGTCCATAACATACATCATACCCCGTTAACAACACGTGAAGAATTTTTTCAGGACTTTCTATTCTAGGGCCTTTACGCGTGAAGGCTATTTTTGAGTATCACGCCTCTAGTAGTCTCGATGCCAGGCTCTACCTTAGTTCGCGCTGCTTTCTTTACTGCTGGGGCTATAATAGGTGGTGGTGTGGCTACTGTCATCTCCAGTAAGAGCCGGTCCACTGTGCCACCTCTTAGACCAACTCCCGTCGTGTCGGATACCCCAATAATCGAGCTGGATCAAGCCGGAAGAGCAAAATTGCAAGAGAATGCTCTCGTCCCCTCCAACGCTGTTCCGTCATCCATTTTGAAGTATGGCAATCCTGGTCTGTCATTAATTGCCTTTCTTCTGTGACTGTAAGCATTGAAACCGCGTCACAACGTTTAGGCCCCATCTCGGACACCTTAGTGCGTCAGGCATATGTTGCGGCATATGACAGGCGCTTGCGTCATCCAGCATGGGTAAGTCCCCGAGTTTTGCCATAAACTCACAGTGTGCTTGATACATGAATTTAACAGACTGCGGAACATCTCACTCAAGCGTCGTTGAAGCCTAGCAAGGGCTCTAATGAAGGTGGAGATCGTTCCAAGTCCAACTTTGTTGAGGACGAATCTGTGCCCACTCCGTTCCGGGCACGGCTCAAGGACTACTTCAGGAGCGGGTATGACCGTGGTCATATGTGAGTGCGAAATTGACCTACTGTCCTCTCGCTAACGTGGTGCGGCTATCAATTTGTAGGGTACCTGCTGCTGATGCAAAGTTCTCGCAAGTTCGTAGTGTTTTGTGCCTTGCAGATTCATGATGACATAGTGATTCCACAGGCAGCTATGAACGAAACGTTCCTTCTTTCCAATATAGCACCCCAAGTTGGAGACGGTTTCAATAGGCATTGTTCGTTCTATAGCACCCTTCGTCCTCTTGACCCTTTGTCAACATAAGATTTCTAGATTGGGCATACTTGGAAGATTGGTGTCGACGCCTCGCAGGGAGTTTCCAGGACGTGTATGTATTCACTGTACCTTTGTACTTACCACGCCAAGATGGCGATGGAAAGTGGCGAGTTGTGAGTACTCCTTGATCCATTGTTTCCTGTTTATCGACTCTCTTTCCAAGACTCATGAAGTCATTGGGTCCCCGCCAAATGTCTCTGTTCCCACCCACTTCGCCAAAGTCGTTTTGACCACCAAACCGGTTTCCCCGTCAAATCCGGATGTTCTGGATATATCCACAGGTGCTTTTATTCTCCCGAATGCCATAATACCAGACGAGGTGCCTCTTGAACGTTTCGTCGTGCCAGGTTTGTTTGGAATTGCCTACCCGAGTGTCGCTTATCATTTGTTATCATTGTAGTGGACGCTGTCGAGCGCGCTGCAGGCCTCACTTTTTTCTCCGATGATATCAAGGCGCATTCAAATCACATCTGCAAGTCGACCAAGTGTGAAGTCATTGTTCGTAGATTCGATGATGCCCGCAAGCAGGGCCAAAAGGCTATCGCTGCTCCGAAATGATCCAGTGGCATAGTTATTAATATTAAGTATTTAGGAAGAGCATGATCTAGTAGTCAGACAAAATATCCTTTACGCCCTCCCAGTAATCCTTCTCCACGCGAGTAGCAATCTCCTGCTTCGTTAACCAGGCGAAATCTGAGATAGTAGTTGGATTCGGATGTATTTGTCCCGCCAAGATGTGACCCTTGAAGAAAAAAGTGATTTTCTGGAGTTTGGTGAGATCAAAAGATGGTGGTAGTGCCCTTGACTTGACGTACCTCTGCCTTTGGCTCTGGTGATGACATATCGAGTGGCGACTCCTTGTAAACACCCACGGGATTGCGGCTCACAATCCAAGTATCCATCTTCTCCCCGCATTCGGCATACAAATCCCTTTGTGCTGCCTAATGAAAAAAGAAAGCTGAGTGGTCGGGTCGGAGAAAAACCATATAGTCAGAGCGCACCTGGTGCAAAAGCTCTCCCTTTTCTACTCCACCCTGAGGGAAGCGCCAAATTTCCTTGCCATCTGACTGCGTCTGCAGAAGGAGATATATGTTGCGTCTGCCCTTGCGGTCAAGACTTTTGAGGTCGCGGTTGATGTCTGCTTCATGGACACGAGGCATCAAGTTATTATCTTCTCCCTCCTGCAATGCAAGTTGATCTGCAGCGGCTTTGTCGGCAGCAGCCTTCTCCTGGCTGACATATTCCTCCTCTGTCTTAAATTTCGCACCAAAAGCCCTGCGCTCACGCTTTTTTTCCTCGATATTAAATTTCGTCTCAAGTAGAGAACCCTGTTTGAAATAAAAGTCGATAGGAAACGGGCTGTGGAGGGCGCGTCGGATGCGCGCCTGGTAGGAGTAGTAGGCACGCTCGAACAAGGAGGGTGTACGGGTGAGGATAGGCGACCGGTTTAGGATGACAGCAGCAGTAATGACGGCACGGGGAGGTCTTCTGGTCCGTATTGGCGGTACTGACTGAGAAGATGAGGATGGTTCAGAGACGATCTCAGTAGCCAACGAACGGCGGAGGACGACTGAAAAAGAGTCAGCATTGAAGACTACGGCGGACGTAGAGCTCACCGTTGTGCTGTCGTCTACATGAGGCCAGCACACTGCGCGACAGCATTCTTGTCTAGTATACAGACTCAACTTTTTGACGGCAAGAGGACTTTTTCGTGTCGGCACGTGAGCAATTCACGTGGTGCGCCCTTCCCTCCATCGTTGGCAGTCGCCATGTCCATCTCCCTCGTCTCTAATGCCTACCTTGATGAGGCGTCCTCTAAAATCAGGTCTAAACCAGTTCCATGGGAGGTGAGCTCATTCTCTTCCGTATTTTACCTCGTTGACTCCTCCGAAGGGCTATCAACGCGCAGATCTCATCACGTCTGAGGAACTGGTTCTGATTAAGAAGGTCGACAAACAGCCCAAGGCCAAGGTTGAGCAAACACTGTTTTCTGATCTTCAAACATATGCATTTCTCTACTTTCGTCTACTCAAGAAGTTGCAACGCGTGGACACGATGCAATGTCTTTTGGTCCTCATAGCCGACGCTTTGTCTGGTTTGTCCATGTCTCTAGTGGGCTATATGATGCCTCATATACCACATCAGACCATGAGGAAAGAATCCCAGTCTTCCTCAGGACTGCGGAAGCTGATCCGGATCTCCCTTTTCTGCCTCTTCTCAGGTAGTTACAGAACATATGTTCAATATATGCATTGCTAATATTTCATCTTAGAGCCCTCGATACCCAGGATGAATTTGTACAACTCAAAGCTTCCCAAATCCTCACGATACTCAACAGCAGGTATGGTTGCTTTCTATTTCTTCTGCCGCGATCCTAATACCGCGATCCTAATACAATCAACAGCCCGGCTTCCACCCCTCTACCAGTGCAGTATCTAAAACCATTTTTGGATACCCTTGCCTCTCTAGTACAAGGATCGGCACCCAACAAACGCGATGTGGCTGTCCAATGTTTAGAGTCATTACTTTCTCGTCGCGATTGCCGCCAGGCAATCTGGTCCGTCCCAGGGATTATTGCTGGGTGATCATCCTTCCCATATCCTGCTCTTTCTGTATTTCCTCATTAACAATCTACCAGGTATATAGATATTCTGAAACAAAGACCTGGGCCACAAATGACTTACCAGGTAGCACTGTGTTTTTGGCTTCTGTCTTTTGAACAGAACGTTGCAGAAGAATTGGACAAGTCTGTATTCGCAAGCAACATTACTTACAGACTATAGAGACTCATCGACTGATCTCATAGGAAATATGACGTAATACCGCTACTCATCGACGTGGCTCAAGGCGCTGTGAAAGAGAAGGTCATAAGAGTAGTTGTGGCCACGTTTCGAGTTCGTCTATCTCAGACCATTATTATTGGCTGTGGTAATGATTAGATCTCAGAATCTTGTCACCAAGGCTCCGGCGGCCAATCTCCCCGCTATGTTGGCTGCAAAACTCCTTCCATTCGTCAAGAACCTTTATGCACGAAAGTGGCAAGACGAAGATATACTAGAGGATATCGAATACCTACGGGATGAATTGAACACTAATTTCCAAAGCCTCACGTAAGTCGTATTCGGGGTGTTGCGAGTGTTGCCTCTAACCTTTCTCAGAACATACGACGAATACACTTCTGAGCTCTCTTCAGGTTACCTCTCATGGTCACCTGTGCATGAATCCGACGAATTCTGGAAAGAGAATGCTTCAAAACTGAATGACGATGATTGCAAACAACTCCAGTTCGCCTCTATCCCTCGCTAACTCCTTCCGCCTCTTTGACTCATTATGTATCATAGGATCTTATTACGGCTGCTGAATGATTCTACAGATCCACTTGTCCTAGCTGTTGCTGTCCAAGACATAGGACAGTATGTAAAACATACCGACAGAGGGAAAAAGTGCTTGTATCTCTTTCGCTGGTTTTCCAATACTCATGAGAATAATTTTTGCCTTAGGTTGGTTGAGAAGTATAATGGAAAGGCCCGAGTCATGGAGCTAATGACCCACGAAGATTCGGAGGTGCGATACCGTGCACTTGTTGCAGTGCAGCAACTTGTCAGTCAACCGTGGACTGCTGTCTAGATCACTTCTTTGTCATGTTATGTCACGGACTATTTTTTATGACGATTCACGATAACCAACAAATACAATATTCACAGTTTTCGTATGCGATGCGTTACAGACATTAAGGTGAAATCCATGCCTCTGCTATTACATCCCATTCCTTCAACGTTCGGGCTTGGCCGAGGCTGCCACCAGGGTCAGTGTTTTCTGTACCACTGCTATCCACAAACTTGTCCTCAACAAGAAGTATACGTAATCCCCCAACCGTTGCGAAACCCTTTCGGGTGGGCAGGTATGTTAGTTCGAAATCTTGTGTTGCGATTGTCTGGCCGGCGACCCCCGGTTCCGGTGATAACTCAATGGGTGGTAATCGAAGTGCAGATGATCCCACGTATAGCACAGTGGGAAGTGGCTTGAATTCATCAAGACCCTTGAAATACGGCGGGGGAAGCAATGGCATATCATTGTTACCGACAGCTAGATTCCCTTGCAAAGCGTTGAGAGCCCGTTGATGAGGTGAAACCACTGTTGGATGCTGATGAGCGATTGCATAGTTAGAATTCGGGGTGGTCGAAGTAGGCGTTGAAAAACCGGATGATGGGAGGCGAGGGCTGAACGTTTCTGTACCGGGGGCAGGGATAGTAGTTGGAGATACACGGACAGATGGAGGCTGAAGGTGTTGAACTACTATCTGAACGATTCGACATGATTTGTCGTTTCCTGTCTGCCGTGTAGTTGATAGGATGAGGGTGAGAGGTAATGTGAAAGGTTTGTCCACCTTGAGTGTATCCCAAGGAGTGTCGCGAATGAGAAGACCAACCTCTAACTCAGGCCGAGGCGCCACTTGGGGTTGTAATGGAGATTGAGGACGTGATTGGTTCGTGTTATTAGGTCGAGGGTTAGGTGACCCAGGTCGTGGAGGCGGTGTACTCGATCGATTCGGCTGGGGAGATTGCGGACGAGATGACGAGCCGTGGGCCACGGCACGCTTCAGGTAAGGAGGTAGAGCGGACACAGGTACTTGCATTGTGGGAGGTATTGGTATTCTACGGGACAACATGGAGGTCAGAAGGCGACCAGGTTCACCAAAAGACGATCTCCAAAAGATGTCAAGCCTTCCGAGCGGAACGACGGTACCGGGAGGGAGTGTCGGGGATGATAGCGACGCAGTTTTCGGTTTAAGGATGTAGAGATATTGTCTTATATCCTGCGGTTGCATGAGCGCCTGAGGACCGGAGAACAGCGGATCCTTGTCATCCAGGAAATTTACATCTTCCGCTTCCCATTCATCCACACATTCGAATTTTACCTTTTCAAAATACATCGGGGCTTGTGTAAGATTCTGGATGTGCGCTTCAAGGAAAATCTTCTCTCTTTCAACACGAGAAAGTAGTGCAGACGGAGATTTAGGAACATGGACCTTTGTCTTTACTAATAATGGGTTTGTAACCTGTCACCATTTAACATTTTTTGATTTTTGCTGAGAATTAGACTATACTTTACAGAAAACTTGTAGAATTTCCTGAAAGTTTGCAGGCTCGGATCTTCAGGATTTTCTTGAAGACCTGACGGTTGACGAGAATATGGTGGATAGCGATAGGTAATGGCACATGATAAGACATGTTGTCCAAGCTCCTTAATTTCGTGGTGCACAACATCCTCAAAAGTTTTCCCGGAAGGAAGTCTGTTGTCTGGGCCACCATATTCAGCGAGCACGACTTTCGCCGTCGCCGTCTGCATCTCGACTCGAAGAGTGACTGCTTCAACATCAAATTGAGATTCATTGTTGACACACAGGCAGCTTGAAAATGTCTCTCCCAGCTGGATTGCTCCAAACGAAGACGGCAAAGTCAGGATTTCAGAGGCATGAGTTAGGTCTCTGAGAGTCTTTGGATGGCTAGGCAGCGGTGTAGTTCCCTGGAGTGAGACAATGGATGCAGTAGAATGCGCCTTCAAATTTGAAACTTTGATCAGAATGCAAACACAGGTCCGACATGAACACCACACACGGAGAAAGAGGGTGAGCTTGAATAAAAAGGCTGCCATGTACCGGAGAGTTCAGGCCGCTAGGAACACGAAGGTTGAGATATCGGGCATAGGGATTGACATCTACGCACAGACACGCGCATGACCTTGAGAGTAAGGAGGTGTGCAGGGCCCTCCATCGTGGATGGCAACAACGTCCTGACGCGTCGGCTGCGGGAATAACACAGTAATGTGACCAAGCCGTGACAGTTACTTTGTCGTTCTACTCTTCGACCATGGCCCCCTCGAACTCGTCCGGCAACCAACGACGACGACCTCTCACGAAGCGCCAGCCGCCGTCTCGTCAGAACTCCTCATTCCTGGGGAGCCTTAAAAGCTTCGTAACCGCTCCTTTGGCCTGGTTCGCCAGCACAGATGATTTTGAAGATTCTAGAGATTTTCAAGGCAAGCGGAGGCGCCTTGCGGTGGCTCCTTCTGAGCCACCTGTAGAGGATGATGACAGGTCTGCACGAAACAAGCGCATGAGGATCCACAGTCCTCCTCGTGACGAACCGTACCCTCAGACTACTGTTTCAGTTCATGGCTATCTTGACCCTCCCGGTTCTGCGTTCCAATCACAACAGTACCGACAATCCAATCTTTCCGTCCAACCCGTTTCCACTCGTTCTCTCTCCGTTACGAAATCTTATGATCTCAATAATAATAACAACAATAATCATCTTCAGACCAACGTGCTCTCGCGCACGATGTCTATCGACCCACCACCTCGTCCTCTCTCAAGTGGTTTTGCTACTTCCTCCATTTATCTTCACCGAGATACCCCGACAGATTCTAGCAACCTCATCAGGACTGTCTCGCGGGATCTATCAATGCCACCTCTATCTGGGCGCCCGTCATTTCTCATGCGCACTTCGATGACGCCCCAACCTCTAAGAGAAGTTTCTGAACCTCCTCCATTGAAAACACTCCATTCAAATCCGACATTTCTCCATGCGCCCTCGGCGAAGCCTTCGAAACCCCTGCAAAATGAGTTAACAAGGTCGTCTTCCGTAACACTTGGATCTCTTGTCGACACTGTGCGAAGGGTAAGCGATTTCATGTCACATCGATTTTGATATGTCTGATCCTTCCTCAAGCACCATTCTCCAGCTCGTCAACATAGCTCTCTCATGTTTGGTGAAGCAGAACTTAAGCCCGCCAGTGCAAGTAAGTTGAACACCGCTATGTCTATCGGCAGTATGATTTGAGCATTGTTTAAGGTCCACACCCTGAAACGGTGATAGAGAAAGCTCTTCATGAGCTGGATATCTACAAGACACCCCTTGTGCCGACGCGTTTACGTTCTTCCAATGTCTCGGCAACAACATCTACCAACATGTTCAAATCTCGTCGAGCCTCGAATCTTGTTCTTATGCAAGAAGATGGTCACTCGGAACGACTCGGGCGAAAATCCAACGGAAAGAACGAAGCTCTTCCCAACAAGACAAAGCCTTACGCTGGTGAGGGTGGGATGAAAAGGCTGCTGGCTAGAAGGAAACAAGAAGCAGATGAAGAAAAGAGCGGTCTTCCTGCTGATGACGAGCAAATGGATGATGATACTCAGAAAAGCTACAAGGATGCAGTACATATCCCGGATACAACTCTGGAACCGGCGATGCCCGCTCCACCATCCCCGAAGGCAATCCGGGTCTCTCGGAATACCGCTTCTTCAGTACAGTCTTCCTCGCTTCGTGTTGGACGCACAAAGGCGAGAGACCATATTGCTCGACCTACTAGACTCTCGAAGATGAAGTTCTCTGCTGCATTTGATGAGGAGGCCACAGATGAGGTGGACGATGCAGCGATAAAAAGAAAGAAAGAAATAGATGATCTGGATGAGGCCGCAAAACGTGCTCCTGTTTTCAAGATCCCAGAAGGGTTTAGTTTTGCTAAGGAGGCGAGTTGTCCCAAGCTGTTACTTCTACTTGGTTGAAGTCTCACACCTCCTTAGACAAGGGCCGTTGATATTGATTCTTCGGGAGGAAAGGAGCCCCCAATCAAGACTCTTCCTTTCTCGTTAAGTAAAGCAGTAGAAAGGTCAAATAAATCTCCCCCCAGGGAGGATAACTCGTGCCCAACAATTGCTCACTCGCCGTTGTCGCAAGCTCAGGTCGCGGAGACAACAGCTTCAGTCTCAGCTGTTCCAAATGGAGTACCTAATTTCGCGAATTCAGCGACATTGTCCAAAACGATCCCACTTCAGCCTAATTCAAGCGGGGTGCCTAATTTCTTTGCTACTTCGTCGAGTTTGTCGAAACCTCTCGACGTTCCTTCGCCTGCTCCACTGGTTTTCAATTTATCCAGTATTGCGCCTGTTAATCCGCCGGCTCCCGTAAAAGATGTTAACAATCCATTGTGGGAGGGCGAAAGCAAGAGTACCACTGAATTTTTGGCTAGCAAATATCCTTCGGTTGATTCTACGGGAAACCCTGGCCTTGCGGCTACCGCAGAAGTAGGAAGTATGGATGTCGCGGCTACAGCTGCTGCCGCTCCGACAGCACCGGTTCTTTCCCTCTTGTCCAATGAAAAGTCAACATCAGCGTCACTATCTCAGCCGACATCAAGTGGAGAGCCTCTCTCATCTTTTTCGAAGTCGGTGGAACCTCCTGCACCCGCCGTTGTGAGTGACGGAACTCCCAAACCGTCATTTATCGCAACACCAGCTCCCATATTTGGTGTTTCGACGCCATCTGGAGTTTTTGGCGGACTTCCCAAAGCGACTGCTCCTGTACCATCGCTGTTTGAGAGTTCTACAAATGGACCAACACAGACCACCCCGCCTGTTCCCGCTTCACTCACGTTTGGACAAACGGCGACATCAACATCGTCATCCCTGGAGGTTCCTAAGCCACTGTTCGGGCCAGTCGAGGTACTAAAACCGAATGAAGGTGATAGTGGGGGCCAAATTCCGCACAAAGAACCCGCGAACACTCCTTTATTGTTCGGAACTACGGGCTCCAAAGCTACGAATCAAACACAGGAGAGCGGTGCATTCTCCTTCGGAAATACAGGTGCGAAAGACGCAGAGCAAAAGTCTGCGAGCTCTATTTTTTCCTTTGGAAAGACAGACGAACAAAAACAGAAATCTGCGAGCAATCCTTTCTCTTTTGGAAATGTGGGTGCTCCGCCAGATCAAAAGCCTGCTTTTTCTTTTGAAAACAAGGGCAAAGAAGCGGATGCAAAGAATACGACTAGCCCATTTTCTTTTGGAGCAGCGCCGAGCACACCTCCTGCAGACGGAACTCGGGGGTCGCTTTTCACTTTTGGGCAACCTGCGCCCTCTGCTCCTGTTCCTGCTGCCCCCGTAGGGTTTTCTTTCAGCGGAAGTGGAGTTGACGGCAGCTCAGCTACGAAGCCTTTTAGTTTTGGACAATCGGCACGTCCCGTAACGCCTCCCAAGAACCAAGACCTTGAGGTTAACATGGATGAAAGCCCGACTCGTGACACTCAGCAAGCTCTTAAACCCGCTGATGCACCTGCTATCGGAGGCAGTGGGTTTGCCTTTGGTACCAGTACGCCTACATCCTCTTTTGGATCTCAGAACAATTCTGCACCCTTTTCATTCGGAGCATCCTCAACTTCCACTACTACTGCCTTTGGTAAACCTCCCGAAGGCAATTCATTCAGTTTTGGACAGGCTGCGCCCACTACATCTAGTTTCCGTTTCGGGCAGAGTAAGCCTGAAAATGAACCACCTCGACCAAGTACAACTGGATCCTTTTCATTTGGTGCTCCTGCATCTGTTGCAGGATCGACTACTGTATTTCCTTTCGGTGGTCCTAGTAACAACAGCACTGGAAGCACCTTTGGCCAGTCACAGTCTGGATCAGCACCAGGCAGCCCATCCACTTTTACGCAGCAATCATCGCCCTTTTCCTTTGGAGCGCCTCTGCCCCCAGTTAATACAGCATTCTCGTTTGGCTCTCAATCTGCATCCCCTGTTGGAGTCAATATAAGTCTTCCGCAGCCCGCGGTTTCAGGAGGATTCGGAAACACAAGTGCTTCTGGATTCGGGCAGGCACAGCAAACTGCCTCACCATTCAACGCGTCCAACGTAGCTGCACCAGCGACGGGAGGCGCTGCTCTTTTCACCATAGGCGCAGCGCCAACAGCGCCTGCCGGGACCGGTACTAGGGCAATCCGCAAACTCCCCAACAGAAGAGGTGGGGCAAAACGTTAATTACCATTTTATTCCTCTTCAAGTTCTAATGCTGCTCTTTCTTTCTCGCTGTCTGAGTATATCTATTGGACTCCAGAAACATATCGTTTTTCGTTTCTAGTTGGCTACAATACCCGTCGTGCCAGGGCGCAACCCCAGGCGTTGAAGCTCGCAGCATTTGATGCATCTACATGTTTCACATAGCAAAGGCCTACCTGCATCCAATTCGCGCTCACTCGTTTGTCTTCCTCACCCATTTCACTTGGGCCTTCTACGTTGGAATTTTTATGGCTTACATACAACTGTATCGCATTAGTAACTTCTCCCGGCTCAAGGCCAACATTGTCATATATACATCACATCTAGTACCTAGTTACGCTGGCTCAAGGCCATCACGCATTACATATACGTTGCAACAATTCATGATAACATGATCCATGAAAACCGAAAGCTTGTGGTTGATTATGCATCAATCATGTATGACGTCTCTTGTTTTCTTTTTCACCAATGATTACACGCACGAGACTCTCCCAGGCAGCACCTCAGCTACTGAATTGTCGATTCCAATATCATTCATTCTTTGCTCACACACGGCCATATTCAGAAGTATCAATCAATGACGCTCAGAAATCTGCAGGTTCCTCCCAAAAGACTGCCCCAAACCAGTGGCATATAGGATGGTTGTTTGCTGATTCAGTCTTTCCTATCCAAATAGCCAAGTGGGAGTACGTGTGTAATTGACAGTGATTCTTTCCATTGAATGAATCCCAGTTTCCGGCATTACCTTGGTTTGTTGCGTGAAGAATCTATCTTGGAGATCATTCGACACCGTTTGAGACACATAAAGTCCCATGGCTTCAAAATTATCTCTCTGGAACGCTATGAGAAAGAAGGAGGCGTTTTCATACGGTTTACCTATAATGCGAGCGATGCCGAAAACGCCCTCCAGTCCATTGAAAGTGAGCTGTTGGAAGTAGCCGAAAAGCACGGCGGCCTGCCATCTTGGCTTGGCCACAATAAAGGGAAGTTATGGGTAGTCAAAGGCAAGCCCTGGAGAGAGGTTTGTCTTTTTTCATGGCCCTTCCTGCATATTGAAAATCTCATGACTTAGGACATGGACCGATACGCATCCCCGATAGTTAATGTTACTTTTGATGGACCTGACATACAAGAGCAATCCCTTTATGAGTTATTTAGAGTGAGCCTTCATCATTCTTTTACCTCCCTATCGACTTCCTTACGCATACAGCCGTTTGGCCGTATCCAACGTTTAACTGTTCCTACACCTGTTCCGGTGGGCACTCCAAGATCGTCCACCATAACCTTCAGCCGAGTTCACTCTGCTACTATTGCCCGGAACGTTATTCATGGTTACTGTTATACTCCTGTCGAAGGAACAGGGAAAACTATCCTGCGTACTGCGTATCAGCGGCCTGTCCAAGCCCATGCGATACGTGACTGGATGTCAAGCCATCCGAAAATAACATTGCCACTCTTGGTCTTTCTTCTGGGAATGTTGACATACACCGTTTGTGCATCCTTTTTCTACAGGATTAGGTTGACATGAGATAACAGGTTTTTGACCCTATACGGTCTCTGATGGTCCAAGGCAAGATGCTGGATTGGTTTGATTACAGAGGTATCTTCCATTAACACCTTCATACGAAGTTATTGTGCTAACACCGTCAGAGTTCCGGCTCTATAAATGGCTCCGCATAAATACCCTTGACCTCTTTTCTCCCAAGTCTGGCCAAACCGTTTCACTTGCCAGTGGAGTTGGCTGGAAGGAGAGGAAGGAAGCTGTCGGCGCCATCAAATCTTACTTGTCCGATTTCCCAAGTGCGTCCTCTTTTCTTGGCTTATCGTGGTCGTCGCTGACCTGTGGACAGCCACCATTGAATTCATTCATGGTCCCCAGGGCAGTGGCAAAACTAGACTATTAGACGCAGTTTTGAAAGATTTCGGACGGTATGTCAATTCCCAGTCTTGCACCTTTCGAGGCTGAGATATCTTCTCCAGCAAAGTCCTGACCATAGATTGCCGTGCTCTTCAAAACACTACTTCTGATTCTCAGACTATCGCCTCACTTGCTGCCCAGACAGGATATTGGCCAGTCTTTACGTTCCTTAATTCGGTGAACAATCTCATTGACCTTGCAAGCGTCGGCCTCATTGGGCAGAAAGGTAATCACATCTCATGCATCACTCATCGGTCTGATATGACTATTGTTCAGCTGGTCTCACCAGTTCTTTACCCGATCAGTTACGCCAAATTCTTGCCATAGTTGGAACTGCTCTCAAAGGTGTTAGCTCTTCGCATCGTACCGCTATCAAACACCAAATTCACAAATGGGAACGCGAAAGATTGGAGAAGGAGGACAAAGAACGTATGCTGACCAAGATTGAACAAGGCATTTGGCATGATGGAAGGTTGGACTGCGTTGCTGGTAACGGGATTATGAGTGAACTTGGAATCGGAGACGAACCTATGTTCGCAGGCGATGAATCAAACACATTATCCGTTGGAAATGCAGAAGAAAAGCTTGGTTTTGAAGAGACCGCGAGGAAACGTAGTGCTCTGGAGGAGATGGAAGCTGTTCGCTCTTTACCCATCGTGGTCATACGGAATTATTCTGTTAGGATTGGTTCAAACCGAGATGAACTCTTGACTGTGTTGGCGCAATGGGCTGCGACGCTCGCCGAAAATCAGGTTTATTCATGATCGTCTGCCTTACTATATGTTTAATGCTGACATCAATGCAAGGTGGCGCATGTTATCGTGATTAGTGATAACCGCGAAAATGCCAAATACGTCGCCAAAGGTTAGACGCTACTTACATTCGTCAGATGTGAATAAAAGTGTTTTTTTCTAGCTCTCCCGTCAAAGCCTCTAAACTTGATTGCCCTTTCTGACGCCGACTCTCGCAGCTCCATATCTTTTGTGCAGCAGAAATTGCGTGATGCTGATATTTGTGCAGACTTTACATCCAAACAAATAGCATATGTGGAACGTCTTGGAGGTCGAGCAATCGATCTAGAAAGTGTTAGTCATCTTTCTCAGCTTTATGCAAAACGTGGCTGACTAATGGGCTAACTGTTAGCTCGTACACCAAATCCGTAACGGACAAACAGTCGAAAACGCTGTTGAAAACATCATCTCACGAGGCGTTGCAGAGCTTAGGAAGAATGCTTTCGGTGATGACGTGGACGACGCGAAGAGTCTGCCTTGGACGCGAGAACAGGCCTGGACGCTTATCAAACTACTTTCAGATCATCAAGAGGTCTGGAACTTGCATTATCATTTCTCCTAGATGACTTCACGATTTTTCATCAAGGTTTCTTATTATGACGTCCTCATACAGTTCCCGTTCAAGGGAGATGAAACATCACTTCGAAGTATGGAGCATGCAGAACTTATATCAATTGGAACATGTGAAGGCCAGCATTATGACATCTATTGTAAAACGATATCTTGAATTTTCTTCAGGTCGACCATCTACAATACGCCCCGGAAAACCTGTTCTTAAGTGGGTTTTCGAACGGCTAGTCAATGGTGAGCTCCACAATGCCCTGTGTGTCACAGTAATCAATGCAACATAAGATCCAATTTTTCGAGCAATGCAAGATATTTCCCTCAATGAGAGGGTTATTTCAAGTGCTGAGAAAACAATTAAAGACTGTGAGGAAGAGTTGACAGCAATCAGTGCCATCGTATCACGAACACGACTACCATGGTGGCAATTTGGTTATGGGTCCCATGGTACCTCCGATAGATCAAAGTATCTGGCAGAAAAAATTGCTTCGAACGCGAAGAAGGTAACAGTGCTAGAGAGGGAGAACTTGAAGCTCAAGAGAGTGTTAGCGAAAGGGGATTCTCCAAAGTCTGGTCACATGGTCTGACAAAGGCTACGAATACGTCACCGCTTTTAGTACTAGTCCTACGGAAGATCTTCAGCGCCGACATATCACTTCTCATTAACAAATTAAGGGCAATGGATTGTTATTAGTACCTTACCTTTCGCCTCCTTTGATTTTTAATGTTGGCCCAATCCGCTGTTCTGCAGGATTTTCTTGTGAATCTCTTTTTGACATTGACAAACGAAAAGTTCTGTCTTTCTTTCTTCAAGTGCCATTTTCTTCTTGAATTCAGAGACCTCAAAGGTTAATACCGTATGCGGCCAAAAGAAGGCATTTGCACGGCAATCGTCGATGGATTCTGGACGCGAGACGCGTCAATAAAACCAAATATCATTCATTGTTCACGCGTCCACGTTCAATCTATTGGTTTCAATCTTACATTCTTTGCTTCCTGCACAATTCTCGATTTCTTTCATCCCACATGGCTTCACCGGACCTGTCCGATATTGAAAAGACCGCAAGGGATATAGTCCGTGCTGCTATACTCGAAGGCACCTTGTCGTCAGTATGGTCTTGGAAGAGTAAAGTTGAAGAATACTCAACTGCAGTTTCGCGATATAGTGACCTAACTATCCGGAAAGTTCGTGACAGAATAGAAATGCTGCACGAGCTAGAGAAGGGTTTTCTGCTCACGCCGCAATACAAGCGTTCCTTGAAGGCTGTCATTCAAGTAGGGAACAACTACTATTGCACTGCGCTCAGAAGTGTCACTGATGCCCGATCAATGCTCAGGACGCATCCGCACAGGCAAGTTTGGAAATGAAAGATGAAGAAGCTCGTTTTCAGCCCAGTAATACTATGGCTGATGAAAGAAACGCCGCTGACAGTGTCAATCATCCAGTGACATCAAAGGGGCAAGCTGGAAAATACAAATCTGCTGTACGTATACATTCCTCAGAGTCCGATTCCTACGTCTGAGCCGATTACAGGAATTCGTCGAGGACTCATCAGATTTGGAGGAGCTTCCCGAAGATAACCTCACCAGAGTTTCCCCAGAAACGAAGTTTTCGAGAGGTAAAATCAAAAGTAAGGAGGTAAGCTAGGTGCCAAAGTCTTTCACTTGACCTACTGAATCTATTTGTTCGGAACGAAGCCCCGAACCCCGCTGAAGTCGCCATTGAAGAAACGACGGAAGACTGCGGCTAACGATAATGAAGGTACTGTTGACGGCCATACATTGACAGATTCTGGGTCTGCAACAAAGGTCAAGAAATTCTTATAACTATCATGTCGCCGAAAAATATAGCAGCTAATCTTCCTTCAGAAATCCGATGAGAGCGACAATGATATGGCATCCTTACCCGATGATTCTCCAAAACCGAAAAAGGCACGAACGTCTGGAGATAAGGTAGGGACTGGAATAACGATTCCTATATGGACCTTCTAAAGCTTAGTCTAGTCTCGCATCAAGAAATCCAAGGATGAGATATCCGACAAACATAACGCGACGATCAAAAAGCTTAAGGTTGATCTTTCTTGAAGCTTCCTTGCTGAACTTGCTGACCGCGATACTAGTCTCTTGTCCACGCCTGTGGTGTCCGCAAGCCTTGGGTGAAAGTATTCAAAGATATACCGAAGCCTACGCAACAAATCAAGAAACTCAGAGAAATCCTAACAGAGCTTGGCATGACAGGAAGGATGAGCATGGAACAAGCCAAAAGGATTCGAGCCGAGCGAGAAATAGCGCAGGAATTAGGTCGGTGTATTTCAGCTGAATGGATTCCGAAATGTCCTTGACCTCTCGATGTAGCGGATGTGAAATCTTTCGAACAGTCGATGTTGAAAAGTTCTCGTGGCCGGGTCACTGAGGCAGTTTTACGCCCTTCTTTGAAACATGCAGACCTAGAAGATGAAGATTCTGAGGAAGAGGATGGTCCTAAACACAGAAGACGCAAGGTGACCTATCGCCCCTCGTTATAGGATGATTTATGTTCCAATACTGTCCCATTCAGATCCCACTGTCAAAGAATATTGATGCATTTCTTGAAAGCGAGAGTGAAGATGACTGATTGTTGATTACCGTGCAGATCCTACTGTAGTATGACATACCACCAAGTGTTCTTGTCACACATCACTGAGGGCCAATATGTATTTCGAGTCACTCCTAAAGGTTACAGCTACCATCATGGTCAAACAAGTTGGACTTCGAGTACAGCACTCCACCCCTAGAGCCAGCACTCCGATAGAGAAGACCACTGACTGCGAAACAGTACGAGCGAAAAGTGGCAAGAACCCCAACGTGTCCAGATTCCCTTTTCCATCTGACTTTTTTTTTACTTTCCAGCCCCCGGGCCGGAACCGTTATTCAGGCCCGGGGCTGTAGCTCAAGCTCCGGTGAATGGAATGGCAAATTTGTTGACACTAGGAAGATAGTCTCGTGGTCGATAGAAACATCAGAAAAAAGGACTGAGAACAGTTTTTGAGCCGTACTCAGACTACGTCATGAAAACTTATGCTAGTGAACGACCATGTGTCACGCATTAGCACTTGAGTTGAGTCGTGATGCTACTCATACTGTTTATCTCAAAAAAGAGACCTTGGATTCAAGTTTCAATGCTAACTGACGGTTTCTTACATTGCTTCTACGAACGTAGGAGCAGGGCGAAGATGCTGTTGGGCCGTGTAGTCCGGTGATAAATAATCCATCAATGCTAAAGCCGTCGAAAACGTGCCATCCGACACTAGTTCGAGATTGGCGATGGACGCACCGGCGGCATCCAGCGACCAGAGTGAGAGAGCCAATGTGTTGGCCGATTTGCGTCGCAAAATCCTATGATTGACGTCAGAAGAATACGTAGAAACTAAGGTGACCATAGCTCGATCTTACCCTGCGGGTAACACAAAGAGAGTTTGGGGCCTTCCAGACACGGAGTTCATCAGAGATCTCAACGTGGCAGTAGAATATGTCGTGGAACGAACCCGATATTATTGATATACTTCCCGATCTGCCAACCATTCAAGTAGATCTGAACCCGGAAATTGGATGTTATAGTACTTGGTGTGATTGAAAGTCGAATAGGGATATCCAGTCTGTCGGGTACGTTCTTTAGAAGACACATTTAGCCGTCGTTCGAAGAAGGGATGAGTCATCTTACCCAATCGAACGTTGTCCTGTAAAAGTTGACACCAGCACGGGAGACACCACCACCAGCAGCCAGAGGCGACCCTTCAGCCCAAGAAGAATCTGGGAACCCAGGAAGATGTGCTCCGATCCTTTCTGCGTATAGCCCGCCTTCGTTTAGATATCCCCTGAATGTATCTGGTGTATTGCTTGCACCGCCCTGATATCATGAACACGACAGTTTTCAGCCGAACAAACTGTGAGACATTGAAGATTTCACTTGATTTCCTTGAAGCTTCCAAAGGGTGAAATTAGTGGTCCCTCCTTCCATAGCAAATCCTCTAATACCACGAGGCTCTTTTCCGCCGTTGGCTGTCAAATTCAGACATAAGTAACTGTGGGAACCCATTGCTTAATGTTACATACTGCTGGTTTCAACAATTCTGAGGACCATATGTAAACTGCATATCAGTACTGAATTACCAAGCTCTCACCCTGTGTGGTCTATGGGGGGGAATCAACGATTCGTCAGTATATGCAGTTTCTGACTCCTGCCTTGTAGAATAACAAAGACATTGTTACTGCCGACTTGCAAGCTGTTCGCTGGGATCGTCCATCTGTTCGTTGTTAAGCTAATTTTTGCATCTCCTTGACTTGAACCCAGAAAGAACCCGTTTAACCATGCTGAATAACCCCCGGCGAAGCCATATTGCACTGTTGTAGTGATAGCAGTTTCCAAGCCGCTAGCATTGAAATGACCTCTGAAAATCAAATTACCGCCATAGAACCTGTCTTACGTCTATCAGAACTCATCCTTCAAGGTAGTGAAACAGTTCAAACCCGTATTGCTGTGAGTACAAGACCCGATTTCCTGAGAGGACACGCAGATTGGTGTACTTTGAAGTCAATCAACGACGGCCCGGCTACAGATTGGTTCTGTCATGCATACATTGGTCTCCGTCAAGTCTGCGGTTGCGAAAGAGGTATCATCAAATGCAGGATCAATCTCAGGTAAGCTGAGGAAAATCAATATCTCTGCCAGCTCATAGATGGACGGAATAGAATAGCTCTTTTACCTTCCCATAACTTTCCAGTTGCGCAACACTGGGATTTCGATTCCAGAAGGACCGTGTTGAGTGGTAGAAAACAAGCCACTCTGGGTTCTGACAATAGGGGCTGGAACACCGTTCCATGTGAGAGAGTCGACATTGGGAGGGGCCAAGAATTCAATGGTGGTTGTTCCATTCAAATCCCCGGTCTACAAAAAGGTCAAATTCAAGATAAAGTTCACCTTTTATCTACTTACTAGCATAAGTGTGTTGCTAGCGATTTCAGCTGTTCTAACAACGTAGGGCCCGGAAACAAGAACGCTTAGAACATAATTCAGAGAGTGTACGAGACAGCATTCGGAAAATTGCTAACCTTTGGTTTGTACCTATAGAGAAGAATTGTCCGAAGTCCCCTTCACCAGTAATTACTGGGGCATGCCATGTATTGGCTGTAGATTTGTCTAAAATAATAACCACAATCGTGCGTTGGTTGTGTTGGATGGTAACGAAATGAGGGCCGTTCGAAAATGAGTATGAGATAGTCAGAGTGCCATTTGAAAAGTTGGATGACACAGAGGGGGGTCCTGAAACAGTAGGAGCACTCGCAAACCGGAAAGCTGTTTCTCCGGTTTGATCAAGCGGTCCATAGAGGGCAATATAATCAACCTCCCCGAGGCTGCGTGAGGGATGATTGAGTGCTATATACTATACAAAAAGATGTTGACACTTGCGTAGTCCAGGTCATAATTCTGCGTCCGCGTCAATCCATGTATAGAAATGCGACCAACTCGAGGTACTTACTCCGTAGTTGAGTATAAAATACGTGTCGCGGTACATCCAAACACATAATCCGTTACCAGGATTTTGCTTTCACGCCCATTGAAAGTGATGTTGCCGGATTTTGGAATTGTGATCCGTCCAATCGAAGTATCGACAGTGAGGCGGGTTGTAGTGAGCGCCGTCGATCTAAAATGTGGTGTATACTGATAGTCCGATACTGCAAGGGACAACTTACGTCGATGCATTCTGTCTGATGACGTAGAAGGCAGCGCCATTGTCTAAGTTCCGTAGCTCGGCGGCATGAATCAAATTCGAGGATGTGTAGTTTGTCCCGTTGGCAATAAGCGTCGCTCCGAGAAGATCACGCGAGACTCGAAGAAATAGCCCTGAGAACAAAGCTGCTTTAGCAGTGGTGGTTTTTAATTGCAAAGAAAACACCACCTTGGAGTCTCATTTCATTCATCTTTGGTGTTGCAACTCGATTCTCGTTGATCCCTAGACACAAATGTTGAATGGCTGTACTGCAAGGGAAGAAGGGAAACCCTACCGCCTCCATAGTCATACGAAGAGTAACTGTCCGAAATTATGGGTTCAAACGTACACATGACCGTTTATCACGAGCCACTCACACAGTCGGTTCAACAGTTTGACCCCAGTTCGTCCCGCCGAAAAGCACTGTTGAGGAAGCTTTAATTTCCGTTTGAAAGAGGCTTCCAATGTCCCTACTGTAGATGCCTGGTGATAAAATGCATAAAATCAATTTATTCCAAGTATCAGATTGTGGCGTACTTAGTATGGTGGCGGTCTGGGAACTGATTTGAGGTAGTCAGTTCATTATGCAATTGTCTATCAATTGGAATCCTTACTATGCGTCCTTGTAGAATACGTTTTCTGTCAAAACTTACGGTCAAAAGCAAGAAGTAACGGAGTTTGTGATGGTCACCATAATCGGCGTTTGTGAGATTTACAGCTATGCTTTGAATAGTAACTTGAATGGGCATCAGATTGGAAGAGACATACAAAATTTCTCGTAGCCTGTGCCGCCACGCGGGGCGGCGCCCCATCCTAGAAGGAAACCTCCACCAAACTTTTCAGAACTATATCAAAAAGATTTTCAAAGTGAGGCAGAATCATAAGTACTTCTGCAAGACAAAGCGGATTACTTGGTGCATTTGCAGTGTGTGCCGAGTAATATATGGCTTGTACTTGTGCCCAGTTATTTGCACCCTGTGGGTAAGAATCACCACTGGAAAATTCGTCACATTACCTTGAAATCATCAATATGAAGCTGCATGGCTCAACACACCAGTATATGTCGACATGAGTTCCCGGTCGATCTGGAGAAAAGTTCCCTGCTTGCCCAGCATGCTGATCATTGTGAGTAATTGCTGATACCAAAATGTGAAACAATTGGGCCATTGACTAGTACAACATGTGTTAGACATACGGACGACAATTCCATTCGCTCGGTAGAGGTCAATGATGGCTTGCATATAGATATTATTGCTCGGGCTTGCACTGAACTCATTTTCCGCTTGGACTAGAATTACTGATGCGCACATGTCTGTAAGCTTCATGAAGCCTTCTTGTTGTATCGATGCTTACTCGGGCCCCCATTTGTGATCTGGTTCTTAGCAATGAGCTGCGAGATGCTTGTCATATAGGGGGTCCAAGCTTGAATGATAATCTTCACCCGGAAAAAAACAGTGAGAGGCTTATAGTCGTTCATACCTTCCTGATAGTTTGGATTATTTGTACGAAGGCTGCCTGCGATGTTACCGACCCAACCAGGAAAACCACCGCCAGTCGTTTCTCCGTCTAGATTACACGAATGAGGTCTCAGAAAAGAATCTTTACCCGCAGTACAACACACTGATATATGGTCCAGGTCTGGAGCATTGGGTATGAATAATACGTATGACTTTGAACTATCTCAACGCACCTTGCAATCATCCAGAGACCCGCCTTCTTCGCTTCATCAATAAACCTTTGAATATCCCGATATGTTCCTTCCTGAAAATCACCCTGGCCACCGTTTGTAGAAGGAGCGGGGTAATGGACGGCCCAGTTTACGTAGAAAGAAATGGTGTTGAATCCGTTGGACTTGATTTTCTGTAGAATGTCTGCCCACAAATCAGGATTACCTGGTAATCTCCAAGGGTGTACTTCGGCCGAAAGGATGAATATTCTCTGGCCATGGATAAAAAGCGAATGAGAATCCCAAGTCACGGCATCTGTCAACCCGGTAGAATTTCTCTTGGTCAGGTCAAAATTGTCAAGTACTGAGTATGCCGAGACAGCGAAGAACAAGATAGCATACAGTGTTAACAGCATGATGAAGGATGATTCAGAGCGTATAACTTCTCTTGATCAGCGCTAGATACCGGCCCATCCACTAGGTTCACAGGGTTTCGCGAGATTCTTCCGCTCAGCTGGAGTGCATTCTGAACAGATGACCAAGACAGATCATTCTACACATATGGGCGCGATTACTTGTAACCTCAGCGGTCCGTTCAGACAGAATCTCGAGACTAAAGATCACGGTCCGGTTTCTGTAACAGCCGTTTGTGAAGGCAAAAATGGTGGAGTCACAACCAATTAGGGTATAATAAGCAGGGACCGAACCTGGCAGAAGCATGAAGAAGACTAGAATTTATTGACTCAAGTACATGATAGTAAAGTCTGAAGATCTGAGGCCTGAGGCCTGCGGGTTGTCAGGAAAACAGCTCGAAATAGTATCGGAAATGGCCTAAACCAGTATGTCTCTCTCAACCTATACAACACCATCAGGTCTGTTCGCAGTTTGTTCTTGCCGTTCTCAGATAGATAACCTTGCTGCAGGGTTTCTTCTCCCTTCCATCCACTCTGCACCTCCGTTTTTCACGTTAGCGCCGTATTTGAACCTTAGTCATTTCGAACTAACGGGCCGGTCAGCCAGCAGCCTAACCCTGCAACAGATGCAATCGCTGTCGAGCAATGGTCACACTTACTGCTAGCATACGCACGCCATAGACGACTGTTCTTTCTCCGAATTGAGGATGCAGAAACTGCAGGTCATGATTGGGACGAAGTTTTGCGTAATGAACGCATCAACCGTATGCCCATCCTCAATTTGCACTTTAGCGATCTCAAACACTCTTTTTCAGGCAGAATCCTTCCCTCGTACTTATCACACATTGTATCTGCCATGGTTGCGAAGGAGTTAGCAGCATATGAACCACAGAAGCAGATCACATCAGTGTTGCTTTATTGGCGCTCACCAAACGAGTGGGCAGAAACGCTTCACAACTGGGTAAGTTGGCCTTGGAGCACTTAATCTCATTCGTTATTGATGAAAGGTAGGCAATGGAAACCGCGCAACTCAATACGATATTGACTTTTTACGACATCACGGACCCTCCTATTGATTCAGAACTGTCGGGCATTCCTATACCCCTGTTGCGCAAAGCGATCGGCATTCTTGGCAAGAGTGGAAGAGCTCAAATACTTGGAGTGGCTGATGGAGAGGGTGTCAGGATTTTCGCATCAAGCAGATGAGAATGTTAACACGAGATTCGCTGAGCGTGTCTACGTTGGAATATCTAGTATCATGTAACCATGTGTAAACTCTGACCATGTATTCCAATTTCACTTCACTTCTCCGACATGGCTGAGCAGTTAAAGAAAGAGAGATTACCGTACACTTATTCCAGATGACATCTCGGGGATTTTACGACTCGTGATTTCCTCTCGTACATCTAGGTTGGAAGCTGCTAAGTTAGTAGTGCTAATGCACGAGACTTTGATACTTTCAATTAGCTCGACGATCCGAGGAATAAACTGGGTTGAAACGTCCTCGTCGACTCTGACTCTGTATCAGCAGATTAGATTAGAACGCGGCCACGTGACAGTTGACAGAATCTGGTCGCGAAAACCCTCAGCAATTGAGTAAAGACAAGCCACACCCACGCGATGAGCACAGCTTTGATCAAGTGTCATATATGTCTCGAATTCAAGGGAACTCTTGAGTTCAAGTTTTTTCCGTGCGGTATTCTTGAAACTTTCTGAAGTCTTTCATACCTGAATTAAACTTGATTGAACAGGGCACGGATTTTGTGGTTCACCATGCATCAATGAATTGTTCTCACACACCACCTCTAATTCTCCTGCTCTTTGTCCCGAATGTAGATCTAGACTACGACGTGGGGACGCGCGTCCTGTCTACTTGGAACTAGCGACATATCAAGATGAACAAGCTGCAGCTATCAAAAGACTTGTGAACAGTCTAGCCAGGATTGACCATGATTCAAAAGCAATCAACGTAGAGATTGCGGAAAAGAAGCTGAAGAAGTTGACGAAGACAACGGATAACAACGAGAACAATCTGGCGAGTTTTAAAATGACCTCAGTTTTGTCCCTAAGTGCTTAAGATGGTCCCAGGTCATCCTACTTGAAGCTGTAACGGAGTTCAAGGAAAGGATAGTCCCTATCTTCAGAAGAGCAGAGGAACAATCTCGAGAGATCGAACACTTGAAGAGGCAGCTCAGCAAACACGAAAGTGAAGTGGCTGCCAACGCCAGGCAGTTTGCGACGCTGGAAAGAAAGCGTGATGAAGCGTGTCATCTGTGGCAAAAAACGATTGCTGAACGTGACAAAGCTATAGATTTGTCAAACCAGGCTGTACTGAAGATCAATCAACTTCAGAAGGACCTCTATCAAGTTCAAGCTCAAGAAACTAAGTTGGAGAGTACGAGAATTCTCTACAAAACTCAATTGTTGGAACACAAGGAGATGGTATATTTTTTTCGGATATCCTGTCTTCAGCTGGTATTGAATCTGCTTCCACTTCAGGAACAAAGACAGAACGAAAAAATAAAGTCGTTGAAACGGCAATTGATAATTGCACAGCAAGAGGTGCAAAAGGAGCGAGACGACCGAATAAAAGTTGACTCTTCCGCCCCTTCGAGCCAGGTGTGATATTTCAACTTGGCTGAGATGCTTTGCTTATTTCCCTCCTTCTTTCATAGTGTCTGAAACGGAGGGCCATCAGCTCTGATACGCCATCACAAACTCCGGTTGAATTGATCGACGCGACCTCAAAGTCGACCTTGTTTGATGCCATGCCTAAACCTGATCAGTTTGGGTCCAACTGGAATTTCATGCAACCTGATCTGAAGAAACAAAAGGTTGTGGACACTTTCCCTGTCAGGCTGGACAAGCGCGGCCATGCAGTCGGCCCTATTCAAACTGGTAGCAGGAAGACCATACGTATAAGGAGATGATGCCGTAGCTGGATTTACTTGTATCATAGGAGAGCGTGTACTTAGACCAGGCTGCGCGGAGTGTTGTAACATATATCAATGTCAACGTCACTGCTCAATATTCCGTTCTTACGTCAGCTCGAGTTTCCCCCTTCTCGCGTCGTAATATACTTACGTTTGGACTTGTCCAACGATCTAGCTGAACGACTAGCGTGATGGCGGACTCGTCGCAGCAGCGCAACGAGCTCTCCGCTTTCTTGAACTTCTTCGCGACTTTCGGCCTCTCGCGGCCTGTTTCCACTCTTTCTGATCTCAATGACGGTGTTGCCCTTTTTGAGATCCTTTCCCTTGTGTGCGTCGTTCCAGACAAACAACAACTCGTATGTTAACTTACAGTATCCAGCGATGCAGATTACTTCGGGTCCTCTGCACGCCCCTCACAACTGTCCGAAACCTGGATTCTACGCTTCAGCTCCTTGAAACGACTGTATCGCCTCATGACGCAGTATTTCACGGAAGTACTTCAGAAACCTACAGATTCATTAGACGTCCCGGACCTCCAAGCTATTGCCAAAGGCAGCGATCTTTCCGCGACGTTGATTATGTGTAGGATTACCATCGCCATTGGTGTGCAGTGTGAGAGAAACAAGCGATTTATTGAGAAGATTCAAAGCTTGAGCGAGAATGACCAGCATCAACTTATGAAGGCAATTGAGCAGGTTCGCTGTCTTGTGCGATTCCATCAATTCCACTTATTCCACATATCTGTAGATCATGGCACGTATTGCTGTGACGCATGGGAGTTTTCATGCTCCTGGAACTAACATGAACGAGTACCAACTCTTCTTCAATATACATACCTGACGCTCATTTCCTATCCTAGAGATGATCGCTATTACAGGATACAATCAGAGCGCAGTCAAATATCCTCCGAGAAAGAAACACTCCAAAAAGTCTACGAAGCTCTTCTCGAAGAACTCCGCACGTTACAAACGAACTTTGACGACGTATTTGCTCAGAAGGAAGACGCACTAAACCGACTGCGGGATGCACGACGAGAAGTGGATAACAAACGGAGCGAGAAGACGGATGGGGTACTGCGTGCTGAAATAGAGAGGCTGAGGGGTGAATTGTGCGTTCAGCTATTTAGTTATCTGCTTTGTGCTTTTTTAATGTCGTTACACAGCCAAAAGACTGAGGAAACTCTGGCAATGACAGAGACTGAACTTGAGAAGAGTACGGCTATTGTCGTGGACTTGACAAGAAGGTGCGAAGAGCTGCAACTCAGAGCAGACGAGCGCGATAAGTATAAGGATCAAGTTGATGAGTGAGTAAGGCCACTTGTTTGATGTTCCAACGGATCGTGATTTCTGTGTAGGTATCGTCATGCAGCTGATAAGCTACAGAAGACTGAAAATGTAATGGAGAAGTACAAGAAGAAACTTCAGGAAGGCGCCGATCTTCGGCAACGCGTCAAGGTGCACATCACCAATATCTAGGAATTATGGTGTAATAACCATTCTGCCAGGCTTTGGAATCGCAAAACGCAGGTTTAGTAGACAAGAATGCATCCATTGAGGAGGAATACAGAAAGGTCGCGGCCTTCAAACCCCTTATGGAGTCTTACAAAAATCAAATAGCGGACCTCGAGTCAAGAAATTCGATTCGTGCACAAGAAGTCGATGCAGTCAAGTTTGAACTTGAGCAATGTCAAACGAAACTAAGAATTACTGTGGCGGAGCGTGCGAAAGACTCGGAAACACTTGAGCTGTACCAAGAACGCGTACGCGAGCTAGAATTACTCTCACACCGGCCAATTCCAGATTCGCACATCAAAAGACCATCTGATGGCGAGTTTACAGAGGCAGAACTGCTGGGCACTGATGAACACGATGGTAATGACAATGTCGATTTGGATGACCATGCAGGACTTGGTCTTGGCGGGGAGCTCGACGATGCCATTACTGGAACGACGATGACGGATCTCAAGTTGCAGGTACGGAGCCTGCAGCGTGAGCTTGAAGCAGTGAAGAAGAATGGAGTCGATGCGAGTCGCGTTTTGGTACTAGAAAACTTATTGGAGGATGCCAACCGTATGAAAGCGCGATACGAGAGCGACTATCTTGCCGCACAGCGAGAAAAACTTATCCTCCAGCGTCAACTCGAGGAGATACGAAGTGGGAAATCATTCGGTGATGGGTACGTCTTTTGGTTCTGGAAGAATTTGAGAATTCAAAGGATATTGACAGCGCTGAGGCTGCCATTGCATTGAGGCAACGTCTGAATGAAACTGTAGATCAACTTGACACATTGCGTAAGGAGAACGCGGAGCTCCAAATCAAGTTTGATACGCAGGAAACAGAGTTGACCATTGCTAAATCAGACCGTGAGTCGCTTTGTTGGTTAATGAAACTTACTCACCTGTAGCCAGTTACACTGGTTAACAAGGATCAGCTCGATATTCTGGCAACGTTGCGGGACTCAGTGAATGAGGACAAAGCAGCCCTTGAAGCCGACGTGGAGCGTTTAAGGAAACAGAATAAGGAATTGACGGATAAGAATCGTATGCAGCTTGAACAAGTCAATGCCCTGCTCTTCGAGAAAGTTAATTTGCAGAGCGAGGGCATCGGACAACGAGAGAAACTGCTTCAGAGGGAACGTGACTTTAGGTGGGTCATTTCTACCCATGAACCAATATTATCTGTTCACGCATATGCCCCTTTGTAGCGACCTGCGGGCTTCAATGTCAGGTAAAGACCTTCCGGAAGACATCCGAACGCGGTTGCTTGCGTTGCATGAGGAGAATGTGGCCCTCAAGGAGCAGACCAAGACATTAAGTGAGAAGCTCAGCAAGGCAAAAGCTGTGGGCAATTCCATTAATGCATTTGGAACTGATGTTCATGGAAAAGGTATATAGTTCATCAAATCGCAAGACAAGCTCTTCAAAGAGCAGCATGCTGCTAACTTGAGTTCCGCGCCGGGTCTATTTGAAGAGGCAGAAGCTAGTTTCCGGTCTCAGATCAAGCTGCTTGAGGAAGAGGTGGCGCGGTACAAGGTATGTGGTAAACTGACGAGCAGCTTGATCTTGGGAGGATAATTTGAATGATGATATTGGTTCTGCAGACGCTTCTAAATGAATCAAATATGCGGTACCGGCGAGAGCAAGAGATCATGCTGGGTGCGTTACACGAGTATGGGATGCGGCATGTACGATCGCACATGGGCGTGCAGGTACGGGAACCGACCGCTTGGTTAGGAAATCTTCGCAAGACGGTCAGTGAACTCAATTTCTTGGTATGACTCGAATTGACTCTGGTCTAGATGGGGCATACAGTACAACGAGTATAGTAGACAGGAATCATTTTATTTACATAGACGCATCAATTCTCATATACCCACACTGGCATCAATTTATTTTTACCATGTATTCATTATACACTTTCTGCCATCCATGAATTAACTACTAAGACTCTACATTGCTTTGGCACATGGCAAGCGCGATGACAAGCCTCCTCATTGACGGCAGCGTTCTCGAAGGTGGCGGTCAAATCCTGCGCAACTCGACTTCGCTGTCTGCTCTCCTCGGCAGGCCAATTTCAATCCATAAGATCCGCAACGCTCGTAAGATTCCTGGACTTAGGAATCAGCATCGTACGGGCCTCGAGCTTGTTGCAGAAATCTCATCCGCGCGCTTGACGGGTGCTGTGACCGGGTCAGAAGCCATCGACTTCGTCCCTGGACGAATTGTCTTGCCTGGCTTGTTCACGGCAGACTGCGTGACCGCAGGCTCGACGTCGCTCCTTTTACAGATTGCACTCCCACTCTTGCTCTTCTCGCCTGCACCTGGCACGTCGCCGTCGGTACTCACGCTCCTAGGGGGGACGAATGCGACGCTGGCACCACAGATTGACTATTCTCAACATGTGCTTTTGCCGTTCTTACGGCGACACTTTGGGCTACCCCCTGGCAGCGTCGAGGTGGAGATTCGCAAACGCGGGTACTTCCCCAAGGGCGGCGGTGAGGTGAAGGTGAGCGTGACACCGGTAGAGAGGCTCCGTGCTGCGCGGGTGCTGGAGCGAGGAAGAGTGAAGCATGTCGGGGGTATTGCGCATTTTGCGGGGCTGCCGACGAGTGTAGGGCGCTCGATGGTGCTCGGGGCGCGTAGGGCGCTCGAAGAAGTGAATGGACTGAATGCAGCGGGGGAGGAGGGCAAGGTAGAAGTGGATATTCGGTTCAAGAGGGAGCGAAATGAGGACACGAAGGGAGCAGGAAGCGGGATTGTGTTGTGGGCTGAGTTGGAGGGAGGAGGTATCATTGGGGGCAGCGCGGTTGGCAGCAAGGGCTTGGAGCCTTACAAGGTTGGCGAGGAGGCCGCTCAGGAGCTGTTGCGCGGTTTGCACGCCGATGGTTGTGTCGACGAGGTACCTCTCCTACTTGTTAATCATCATTCTCCTTGTTTCTAACATTCTCTTCAGTGGCTACAAGATCAGATTATAATATTCATGGCCCTCGCAGATGGAAACTCAGAGATTCGTTGCGGCAAGGGCGGCCTAGCGCTGCACACAAGAACTGCCATTTGGGTCGCAGAACAACTCACTGACGCCAAGTTTGATGTTGAAGAGGAACCCTCAGGTCACACAGTTATTCGTTGCCAGGGCATTGCCTATAATAGATATTCCGGTGTATTAGTACCATAAGTTATATGAACAGTCTATCGATGCATGGCAGGATTACAGGCGGGTATGAATTACAAGTAGGTACATAGGACCCATTATCTGTTCCAGGAAAGCATCGACATGTCGCCCAGACGCCTACAATGCATGGGATTCTGCTTCGGCAAAGATAACGCAATTACGCACCTTGGTTTGACAAGATGCCGGATGGTACCAAGGACAGCAAGAAGAACAAAGACAGCGGCGGAGGCGACATAAGCCCACCCAAGGAACGGATTCTTACCACCTATCCATGACACTGTCGAGACCACAAAGGATTTGGTCCCCTTGTAGGGAAGCACGGGAAAATCTAAAAGATATCACAATCAAAAGTCGCAAGATATGCCAAAAATCATACTGAGTCCAATAGTGATACGGTATGTGCCTTTTTTCATAGGCGCAATATCGTTTCGGCCATAAAGCTTCGTAAAAGTGGGAAGCCCGGCAGTGCGCATCCAATTCTGGAAGTGTTCGTCGGCTTTGAGATCTGGAGGTGGGTTTGCTTCCGTGTAGTTGTCGGGAAAGCGTTGGTGCCAGTTGGGAGGTGGCACCATATTACTGAAATTGTATTGCGCGTTGGGAGACGAGACGTACTTCTTAGCCTCTCCGGGCCACGCGATGCCTTTGGAAGTGAAATGGTAAACCTCGGCAGTCGCGGAACCTGACGGGTTGAGAAGGACTGGGTCGTCAAAGGTGTCATTGAAAAGAGAATTTGCAATAAGACCACATGGGTAAACGGCTTTATTGTCGATGACAGCAAGAGGCTTGCAATCGCTGTTCTGGAGGTCGTGGACCGAGACGAACTTGCCCCGAAGCTGATCCGTATTGAGACTCTTGACATAGCGACGGTGGTTCTGGTAGAAGTTGGTAAATTTGTAGTAGAGCAAGACAGAGTTGGGGAGTTCTGCAGGGACATCGAACTCGACGATACACTGGCGCTGGGAAGTGACAGGGTTTGAGTCGTTGGCAACAAAGGCGTAACGAGGATTCGAAGGCCTTGCATCCTTTTGGTCTGAGGAGCGTAGGCGATAGTTGAACTTGTCGCTAGGCATGTCGAAGAAGGTGGGGTTGGCGATGGTGGAACTGGAGAGTTTCTCACACTCGGAGTAGTCAAAGGTCATCTCTGTGACGAGCGACGAGCCCCAGATGAGGAGGCCGCCGATGGGGGCGAAGAGAATGCCCACAATGAAGAAGGTGGGCAGGACGGTCTTTGGGGTGAGGATGGGCTGCCATGCCTTGAGTCGCTGCTGCTTGAAGGCGGTGTCTGTGCTGTGTTAGACGATGAGCAAGCCTAAGCACGGTCCACTCACTTGCTGGTCGACGCCAAGCACCCTTTTCCCGTTTCTGGTCGTCGTCGTCTGCGGGCTTTGGTTTTCTGTTGAAGAGACCCATCGTCGTAGTCCGAGTCCAAGATCTATGACGCTTATGTCATCATGGTCTCCTCTCATCTCGTCGACGCCCTTGCCGACCCCACTGCCGTCCTCGACGACCTCTTCAACGACGACCTCGACGCCTTCCCCGCCGCCGTCGCCGCCCACTTCAGCTCCGTCTTCGCCACCCACGACGCGCTCACAGAAATCCCTCCCCTCAATGACCCTAGTGAACACAGAGACAGGGATCTCGTGCGCTTTCGCGCCATGATCCAGGACACTTCGCCGTCTCCTGAGATGTATCTTGCTCGCAGGTCAGGTGCGCGCTGTGGTGGATGGGGCCAGTCCGACCCGGCCTCGTTTCAAGGCATTGATTACGCCGACCTCCGCGAGTGCACTGTCCTTTGGGCCGTCAGCGTCCCCGGCGAGAGTCCCTGGTGCACGGCCGCAGTCGAGAATGTCGACGCGCCCCAAAGACACGCCGCACATACGCCCTCGCATCCGCACAAATTTCCTGTACCTGGCATGCATCATCTCGGTGTCCAAATAAAGGTATATCTGCGCCACATCTGCACGCGTCTCATTGACCCTGGCTAGGTATACGACCGCGATCGAGGTGCAGACGCGTTCAGGTCCACCGATATCCATACTTTTGTCGGCATCCTCACCTCTGAACCGTGCGTGCTTTCGCTTTCTCGTGCCTGCTCTTTCTCTCACCTTGGCTGCAGCTTGAGCACCACTCTCGGGCTTGATCCACCCGTGCTGGTTCCCACTCTCCATGTTCTCTTTTCTCAACCTGTTCCCCCCACCATCGTTCCCCGCGTCTATCCCAGTATGCCCCATTCAAAAGAAATCCGCGACGAGTTAATCGCCTGGATTGCCGATACCAGTCTCGCGGGAGACCTTGATGCCGCTGAATGGGTTCTTCTCTCCATCATCTCCAGAGTGTAAGTATTCCGCTTGTCTTCCTACGTGTTTATCGCAATCACGCTACAGTCAATCTCGCACCCCACCCATCCTCCCGCTTAGCCTCACAATATCACGCTTTCCTTCACCAAGCGCTTCCAATACAATCCCAGCACTTTCCCACGTCCTCTCTCAAGTGCTCGCGCTGCTCACTACCATCCCGTTGTCTTTGGAGACTATCAACAACACGCCCTTTGCTCCCGAGTCGAAAAATGAAGACCTCCACAGCGGCTGGCTGCAGCTGCCCAGAGGCAGCGCCTGTCTCGTTACCGAAGGTGAAGTCACCGAAGGCAAAGTGTTTGAGCGCGGTGAGATCCCTGGTGCTTGAAAATGACTTTCTGCTCAGACACTTTTAGGCATGGTCAATTTGCGTGCGTTGCAAGAGACTATGTCTACGCAAAGGCTAGAATATATCTTTCCGTTCAGCCGCTTCGCGTTTGACACAGATGTGACATTCATTATCCTCGCAGAGGGGAAGAAGAGCGCATTCTTTCAGGTATATTTGATTATCCTTGTTTCCCCACTGTTCGATGTTCAAATGACACTCTTGCTTATAGACCGATATTAACGTCCCGCTGCAACCAAAAACCGCCAACTTTGACTTTTATGCAAAACCAGAAACAATTAGGCCGCTACCTCGGGAGAAATTAGATGCATTTAGGAGCTTGATTGGTGCTGCAAAAGTCGGCAATATGACAGTGGGTGAGCAAAGTGCTCAGGTGTGTCCTTCCATCATACAATGCATGTTTCAATTAATTACCTGTATCTGTAGTTCATCCAAGACGACTTCGTCAAGGAGAGGCAGGCAGCATCTTCAGCATCTGAACCTTTTTCTTCGGAATCGTTAATTCAAAGGATGATGGCTGCAAGGTCAGAACTCCTGTCTCTTTGCCTGCTTCAATACTGATTGACTTTGTCTAGGCTGCTTGCGTTGTCACTACATGAGAAGGAGATTACTGTACCGATCTGGGAAGCAGCTAAAAGCCTGGACATGAGGCGGAAAGCTAGGTTTTCATCACTATAATATCACATCTTCTACGAATGGCATTTACAATAATTGATCTTGTTTGCTTGGTGGTAATACTTCCAACAGCCTCAAGCATATCTGAGGCCGTTTTTGTCTGCTTCAAACCATACATCGCCAAGAACTGCTACGACCTTCGGGAGAAGCGTGGCCACAGAATGGGGATTCTTCCCACTCCCTTCAAGGTAATATTTAATCTGTGCAAGCAGGTGGGAATGGCAGTCTTCTGGGGAAAGAAACAGTTAGATACGAACCTTAGGTTCGGTCCCACTCGTGCTATGTCGAGAAGAGGAAAATCAATGTATATTGAGGAGGATGGCTAGTCTGACGTACCGTATTGTGAGAACAATCTTCGTTCCCTCAACCGTATTCTCGGCACGGAATTGAATCATATGTCCCGATGAAAGTGGAAGGGAAGGTTTATACGTAGGAGGATTGGTACTATCGTATCCTGTAGTGAGGTCTACAACACTTGTCACTGTGAGTCCTGCAATTTCACGGGGATAAGAGGGCCCAGCCTGCGATCCAGTCTAGAGATGTTATTAATGCGAAGCACTGTATGTTAGCGAGCTGCCATGAAGCACATACGTGGTCATACAAGCGGATACGAGCAAATATCTTGTCGATAGTCGGAGGATCGGTGCAGATGAAATAACTGTTGCTAGTCTAGGTGCAGTTGTTATATTGAGATAAGAGTGCTGCGTGAATGTCTGTACCTGGAAAAAGCCGTAACTATTGAGTAGTGTGGATTGTTAATATACGTAGATCGAGAGGGGACTAGCACACACCGTCCGTAGAGGTCCTGGAGATACTGATTCAGGGTCTTTCCTTGCGAGTGTAAAGATGTCACAATTTCCGCAAATGTTACCTATGGAGACCAATACGATGAGAAAACCACATTGCAGGGAAACAAAGGTTTCAATACCGTGGCAGCGACTCCATCCTTGTCGCGAATTTCTGAACCGAACATATAGCCAATAGCTTCTTCGTAGCCAAATGGAACTTCATATCCTAGCTGAACGAGGTCAAGAGCCGTGTTTCCAATGAATTTAAATCCTTGAATTACACCCAAGTAAGCATATAGATATTCGTTTCATCTGAACACGACGGGGATATATCACTCACCAGTCAAACATTCCACAAATTTGAAACCTTCGACCCTGGCAATTGTCTCAAGCATCTTGGAGCTCACCGTCGAAACGACCATTGCAAGTTTGTTCAGGGGTTTTCCAGAAGACTTGTATAATTCAAAGGTACGATGACCGAAGATAACCCCCAACTGGTCACCTGTGAATGTGATCCATCGACCATCCGGCCTGCAGCAGTCAGTCTTACAGTGTGCGCTCAGCGAATGAACTGCTACATTACCCCCTTTCAGCGGCAGAGAAGCGATCAGAATCAGGATCCTGAGCAAGAACGTAACTTGCGCCTTCACGTTCAGCAGTCTTCAAGGCAAGATCCTGTTAAGAGTACCAAGGGTCAGCTTGTGTTATGAAAGTAGTCAGAGAGATTGCCACCAGAGCGCCTGCGTGGTTTAGAACATTTAGGAACATTGACATGACACCATTCTGATTATGGATCACCTTTTTCTTCAGGATTAGGAAACTTGACGGTCGGAAACTCTGGATCGGGGTGTTGTTGTTCCGTTACAGGCAGATAGGGCGCAAATCCAAAACGAGTGAACGCTTCTGATACAAATTTATCGCTAACTCCGTGCATGGAGGTGTTGACGAACTTGACCTCCGTCACGCTATTCAATGCGCTAAGAAATGTCAGAAAAACTGAGGGAAACGGTAGGTTACGGCCATACTGTGTTCGAGAAAGACGTGACAACTCTTGGAAATAGCCATGGTGCATTTGATCAGTGGGATCTTGAAGAAGAGGTGATGTCGCGAGCTCGCATAAGTCCCAAGATCGTGGCTGGAGATTGGCTTTGATGGAGTTGGAAATGCCTTCATCATGAGGGCTAATGATCTAATGCTTTTAAATACATTGACCTTATTTTCTGAGGATTAAAGCCATACTTGGACAGCATTTTCCCAGTACACCTACATTCCCATTAGGACGAGAGCATGTAATTGATACAGGATTGTTCACCTTGTAGCCATTGTCTTGCTGGAGACAAACCATAAGCAGCAACTCCTTCAAGCAATCGCTCATTATCTCACCTTTGGATTGTGGCTCGCTTTCATGATCTTTTAAATATCAGGAAGAGGTGATATGATGAGATCGTACCTGTTATCATGACACCACAGGCAGCATTCAATCTTTTGACACTGAAAGGGACCCTGCATAGAAAGTTTTTCATAGTAGAAGTCGCAAAATGTAGGATCAATCAACGAAATGACGCTCACATAGGCGGTCATGGAACAAATGGACCTTGATACCTTGGGAAATGAACGCGGCCGCCGTGAATCTTGCCCACCTTTCAGAATTGTGACGGTGATCATGTCCAACGACAACGCCTCTGGAAGCAGCATTTTTGACGTGCTCCGTCACATATGCACAAAGGCCCTAGAAGAATCAAGTCAAAATGCAATTTAGATGTACTCTCACCAACCTGAGAGGCTTGAATGACAATCAAATCTACGAGTACAGATAAGAGGTCCAGCTTTTGAGAATAAAGTATCACGAACCGTTCATGCGCGCCCAGCCTGCCTCCATCTTCCCCCTCAGCCCTGTAGATCATCCATGTTCAGCGCCCTGACAGGCATGGAAAGGTACTGACCAGCCGTTCCGAACTCAATCCGTACTCTTTTGTATATGTGTCTTGTCAGACTACAGCAAGCTTTCATCCGCATAAAGGAGCATCACCTCATGCGTTTCTCCAGTTCATCTGCATTTCCTGCCTGCCATAGAGACTGTATCTGTGCTCGAGTGGTTTCATTCTACATAGAGAGCGATCAATGTATGGAAGTATGGATGATTGATATTCATGGTTACCTGGTCCAAGCGGAGCCATTCGTCAACAAGATCTTTGAGAGAAGACATTCAAACGAAGCCGATCATCAGAGATTCCTTGAAACGGTAACACTGTTGCCCGATTAGGCAAGATAGTCCTTGGGCCTAGGCCTCAGCGCCTCAGCTTTAGAAGGACTTCAAGACACGACACCACTATGCGTATGTGAAGCTTTTATTCAGAATAAGTGGCAACTCGATAGAAACAAGCCATGCAAGTCTATCAAATGATGAAGACATCAATCCTCCTGTGCAACCACTAATCCATGAAATCTATGAGCCAACTCAAACTCGAGGTGTTCACGACCATCTTCACTACCCCAGATATCCATTCTAGAAAGGTCCATTCTCCCACCTCCAAGTGCGTCTTCATAATCCCAGCTAGGCTCCCCGGCACCTTTCATGTTCTTCAGGACTGCTTGGAGAAAATGATCACGAAAAAGTTCATCAAGGGGACGTATAGTAGGATCGGTGATGTGCCTGAGTTCAAGAGTCTTTCCAGCAACATCATCATAGCCAGCGACAAATGGAACAATTATGTGGCCACGCTGTAAAGCTTTTGATAAGACACGGATTTGTTTATCAATGGATTCACAGATACATCGGGATCGACAGAAAGTTCGTAGTTGTCCTATGCACTATGCAAGTCATTGCGAAGGAGCATTATTTACTGAAGGGAGTCAATTTTAGTTGGTCCCCCAAGTTGCACAATGGGTGCAGTGTCAGTGATAAGGCTGGGGTAGCCTTTGCTAACCCACTGAACAGTTTTGAAATTTCACGTTATGAGATTGAGAATCATATGAAGAACATACCTCCAAATCATGCGCGCGTGAAAAGATATGAGCAGACGAAAAGCGGGTATTGGTCCAAGCTCGTGTACCTGACAAGAGGCGAAAATTGTCCCGTTCGCGCACGCGTCTTCGATAATGTTCTCCCTATAGATCAATCACCACTTAAAGTGAGGAAAGTATTTGTAGTGTGACGCACTCTGGAGGCAGTGTTAGATATGGTAAGATGGCGTGGCCGAGCGCGTTGACCAATTAAATTTACTCTAGTAGGACCGCCACCTAGAGAAAAATTTGAGAGATAAGATAATGAATGGACTAGTACATAAGCATATACTTGGAGAAAGGATAACGTAGTTCCCTGGTACTGGTACTTCTGTACCAGGGGAACAAAAGGGTCCTTGTCCATGAAGCGCGTTTTCATCTAATTCAAAGACAGTCCAAGGGGGAGTAGAAGTACAGATGATGTTTCTGAGGCAATCGTGAAATTGTTTCCAGTCAATGATGCCATATTGATAAAAACCTGTATGAAACAGCATCAGATCGGGAAAATAATTTAGTAGTAGACAAATGCTTACGCGACACGATGTTACCTTCAGAGTCTCGCAAAAAGACTGTATTAGCATCTTCATTAGGCCTGATGAATGAGGCAGGTATCGATGGACCCATGATCGTTAGGAGTGAAAGACAAACAGGCGGACCCCAGCTACATTACGTAAAGTAATTCAGGCTTATACCTTGCTGGGAAGAGGAGGAGGAAGAGGAGGAGTATTTAACCGGAGAGGACCGATCATGAACAGCTGGTGACCGTACTACATACAATAATACATACATCTGCAGTAGGGAACTCAAAAATGAAATCAAAAACTGATTTCGGAGATGAAATCAATCCGATTTCAACGCTGTGAAAATCGTTTCAAAACTGACGAAATCAGTTTATTCTGTGTTTCTTCCAGCCCTCAATGAGAGAGCATGTCCGTAGCGACTACATGTATGTAGTACGGACCCCGGTCGTTGATGCATGAACCTCCCCGGGTGATACTATCTACCTACCTAACCTGTCAGAAAAGAGGCTGGATGGTATAAGCACGAGAACAAAACATCAAATCTCCAAATTGATGGATAGTAATACCGGTACCAAAAGGTACATTTCTTGAGGCAAGTGATATGAATTGAGGTCAATAATTTTGTCCAGCTGCGCCTCCAAAAATAGTGCACATGTTTCAATATTGATTTTTAATTATGTTTTCTATCATCAAGTACTGATCTATGTTGTCACATAAATTACATGGTCATCACAATAGCGATTTGCAGAGTGGCAGAAAGTCTTAAGGTTGCCAATGAAAAAAATGCATGGCACGTCCTTGTTGTTATACCAAGGTTGAGAGCTCGAAGTCGCTCTCAAGCGCACGTTAAAGTCGCGTAGGGGTATCACCATTGGTGTTAGCAATCGAAGGGCTCGCATGTATCCCGGAATTAAGCCGAGGAAGTCGTATCTTGAGTGATGGCGTGGTCGGAGGGCCGTTTAAGGGAGCAGAATCACCTGCCGCATTAACAACGGGAGAGGTAGGACCTTTGCGTGCAGGTGTACGGATCAGCTTTTTCCGAGGTTTCTTCTCCTTCTTCTCCTTCTCTCGCTTTTCGTCCATCAGGTCTTTGTCGTCAATGTGGGGTAACTCATCCTCTCTCTCCTTCCTCTTTCTACCTCGCTTTTCCTTGACCTCCACGTTAGTCGTCGCTGAAGCCTTCGCGGGACCTCGACCACGTCGCTGTCATGCAGATTAGCATGGTTTCAGTGGTGAATGATAAGAAAATATAGTACCTTCACGGTTGTTGTGGTTGAGGGTCCGACAGAGACACTGCCAAGAATTAAACTGTGGTCCGTCTCTTCAATCTGCCGTAAAATTAAGAAGTTTGTATGACCTGGAGAAAATCACTGACTTTGACTTGTAGAATCTGTCGGGACTTTGCAGGAGCGGTAGCGCGAGGAGCCACAGATAGTGTCCCATCAAAAGTCATGCTATCTCGCCCGGAGTCATCGGCCTGTTTCAATGTAGCAAAAGAAGAGGTAGAATAACGGCAACAAGACTTACACGCGAAGATATACTCGTTAATGAAGAGTCAAAATTGTTCTTGCTCCTTGATCGCAATTCTCGAGTATTTGGTTCCGATGCCGGGACCGTCTGGTGATTCACCTTCTTCCTCTTTGAAACAGATGATGGCACATAGTCACCAGAAGCGGAACTATGGCGAGCCTTTATGCGGGCCGATCCATTTATTTTTCTTGGTTTCGCGGTTTCTGAAGCCTTGATCGAATATTTAGAATGAATTCACATCCCGCCTTTCGAGATGACTGACCTTGGAAGTCGGGACCTTTGACAATCTGATAACCTTGCTACTACGTGGCGCCGATGTCACAACAGTCTCACCATGCGGGCCACTTGACGGTGAACCATTTCTCAAGGGCTGTGCTAGAGAAGCCTCTGGGACCCTTGGCTGCGAAACTGAGAGGTTGCACAACATCTACCATAGGTGTTAGAAGGCAAGACCTCAGAATAAGAAGCATAGATCACCTGTGCTACTTTCAGGTCATCATAATCATGAGAAAACAGAGGAATATCAGAAATAACTTGATCGTCGTCGTCCAAGGAGCTGAGTGATGTCAGTGGCGAGGACATCGCTGAAGCTACATTGGCATCCCTGAATGACAATGAGTAATTCATCTTATCGATACGAATTTGAATGTACTTTTCAACATGGGGCTCAGATTTATTGAGCTTATTCCAGAAATCCAAAACGATGACCCGTTCTGGAACACGATAGCGACGACCATTGATTAACACCTCGTCCACGGCCACTTTTTGTGCACTTTTATCGGGTTGTATTGCGATAGGGTGAGTGACCTCGATGTTGCCGTTATTATATTGCTTAGGCTTTGTTATTTCGATAGGTGTTGCGTTTTGTTTGGGAATCCTGTGTTTTGCAGGCTTAAGGGAGGATAGGATTAAATTAGCACTGAAGTAATTTTAACAATGCTTACTAGGATACGTTCAGCATGGTTGGGACACATCCATTTCTTAGAAAATGACGGAATGGTTGACAAGGGAGGATCAAGGCAATCCAAGTGCCAATGCAGGGTACAGTAGTCACAAGATATTATGTTCTTCCAGGCTTCGCCTATTTTTATATGAGCAGACGACCGTCGAGCACGTTTGGTGGCAGGAGAAGCGGCAGCAAGTCCTCCGGGTAAAGCCGAAGTCCCGCATCGAAAACAAAGAACAGGGGCCCCGTTTCTATCTCTCAGACGATGTGTATCACGCTCTTCTAGTTGGCCATGACGGCTGAAGTGTAGTTAGACTCCAACGCTTCGTAAAGCATAAAACTACAGTACTCACTTGAGCCGCGGTGGTTTGAGTTCCGAAGTTTCAACATACGTTCCCTTCGGTCCAGAACCCACTGCATTCGACTTAGCAAAAATCTTCTCTGAAAATTGATATAACAGACCATCCCTGAAAAATGTCCTGACGTCTTCAGGAAGCTGAAATTCCTTGGGAATAGTGTTGTCTACTTGGTGAATGAGAGGTGCCAAAAGGGATGGCGGGGGTTTTCGGGGCGGATGCTATCAACGGAGATGAGAATATGGGACAACGGCAGCATTGAAAATACTACTCACCTTGCGTATTGTACAGCCAGGACAAAACCATCTACTATCGCCCTCATCAACACTTTCCATCGGAGGGTCAAGGCACCATAGGTGAAAAGCACGGGGACAACCATCGCAATAAACCAAAGCCCCGTGTGAACGACACGACGAACAGTGGTCATCGTTGTTCAGCTGTAGAAATGTTTCAGTGAGAAAGACGGAGGGTGATAATGATTCAGACTCACAGAGTTGGTTTGGGGAGGATCGGGAGTATGAAGAGAAACTGGCCTCGGTTCCTCCTTGACCCTCACGACAGCGGTCTCCTTCCCCTTCCCCTTGTCTTTTCTTTTGGGACGTCCGACAGCACTGGTTGCCGTGTCCTGCAAATTTTGGGAAGAGTTGGACCGTGAGATCGAGGGTTCATCTTCAATCATAGCGTCTGGTTCCAAATCGACTGGTATCGGATTGAGAGATGATGCTGACGCAAGGTCACTGTCGACAGGGTGTTCTCCACCTGACACCGTGCCGTTCTGGTTGCGGGCTGAAGCACGTTGAGCGCGGCCAATAGCGGATCTATGAATGAAAGAACGGGGTTTAAGACGAAAAATTGGGAAGGCAGGCAAGCAGAAGGAATGAAGACACATGCAATAGTTCAGTAGTCAAAAAGAGTCTCTGGAACATAAGAAAGGAAAGGAAACACACTTTGTGCGCTTCAAGCGGGTGGCTTCCTGCTCATGGCCTATCAAAGTGCCATGCATGATACCAGAGTACGTTGATCCTGGATCAGTGGGAAATAGGTACGAATTGGCCTGAGAAGGTTTTTTTGGGTCCCTCTTGAGCATAGACTGTTGGATAGAGACCAGAGACGGGGGACCGGGGAGGATTTCTGTGGCGAGACTTGGGTCCCCCTCGAGGTGAGAGGGATGGGCAGCGGGTTCTCCTGGCAACATATAAGCAGGAATAGAGGCGTTTGACGTTGTCGACGCCATCCTTGTGATGTCAGGGGAGCAACAAGGGCTCGAAAACACAAAAGTGCGGAGAGTGTGACGAATCCAATCAGGCTGACAGTCAGGTTCAAGCAAAGAGCTAGCGTGCATGCTTCGGCAGCTATGAAATACGGATCTATCTACTACATCCTAAACACAATGCCTCTCAGAAGATGTACGCTGAACAGGAAAGCTCGTAACATCTGTTTTTCCACAATATGCACATCTTTCTGCGTGAAGCGCGCATCGAAGATGGCGTCGGAGTCGGACATCAGTATAACATGGTGATGGCACTTCAAACTAGTGTATATCTCTATCTGAACAAAACTCATATTTAGAAGCCAAGTCAGGTCTTGGAAGTCGGATACGACATACCGATGTTCGTCGGAAATCCAAGTTTCCGCATCTGAGAGCAGACACGAGCAAACAACACTATAAGCACAAAAGAGGGAGAGAGGTCCAGCGGTAGCCGATGGAATGCCTAGATTGCAATTTCATATCAATACAGGCGGGGTGTACTTACGTCGAAGTTCCGACGACTGTTAATCCTGGGCTCTTCTCTCAGACTTCCTTCTTGCAATTGGAGTGAACACTGAATACATCGGAAATTTTGACACTATTAAGAGGTACTTGGGAACGAGAAAAAAACGTTATATCAAGTTGACTCACAGCAGTAGGTACCGATTCCCATTGTCCAGCCTATTGATTCACCAGATGTATACATTTGAATAAACTTACACGTGACCACTTTACTGGTTTGTTCACACCCAATCGAAAATGGGTGCCAGCCAGTCCAAGTCAGAAACTAATGAACATGTCTTTACAAACGAGACTCCGATTTCCGTATGCTTTCTTGCCCATTCAGCGTATCTCTACCCTGAATATGTCCTAGTTCTCTCACGATGTCGTCAACCAACTTTCGGACAGACTCGAATCTTCTGAAACCTCATTAGAACGACAGTCGTCTTTGGACTCCCACATTCGTTCGCGAATCCAGAGCGAAATCGAAAGTTTGAGGCAAGAAGAGGATAGAATTCGGCAAGAAATTGAACTTGCGTTGGAAAAAGAAAATCTGGATCGCGAGAAAGGTCCATCTGAGGAAGGATCGGAAGGGACAGGGCGAATTCCCAGCAGCGTTGAGCTTATGGGTGATTTGGAAGAGATTCGCACCAAAGTGGATAGATACCATTCTCGCAAGGATCTTAACGAGTTTCCTGAAGTAAAATCTGCAGCCAACGATGTGGTGTCGTGTTACAGGTATGCTTTTTTGATGTTTTTCTTGAACAACTAGTTTGCAACTTTTTAGATCTCATTCCTCTACTCCCCTGGACTGTTGGAAACAGGTTGCACATTTCAAAGATTCCGTCGCACGGGTAGAGCAGGTAGCTGCTTTCAATTTGAAACTCATTCGTCTTCACTCACTTAATCCTTCCTCTGCGCAGCAACACTTCAAGGCATTACAATAGTACACCATACATACTTTCAAAGTCGGTTTCTGTGATATACGAATGTACGTGCTTCTCCGTAATGGGCTAAAGTGTCCGTCAACTTTGTCGGCACTGGATGCGTCGCTGAGTATCGTCAGAAGCTGTCTCATTCTACTACTCCGATACCCACTCAAAGTGCCATGCCAATGGGCGCTCCATATGAATCCCTCGATATTGTTGTGTTTGTTGATGTGCCGGCCTCGAAGTGCCGTGATGTATTTCCCTGAACCCCATGACCCATCCGCGACACTAAGCTCCAATTGGGTGAAGTCACTGAACGTTGGCCACTACGAGAATCTACATCTGATCCTCCTGTGGCAGCCAGAATGAGATTTGGTGGCACTCGCACTTGATGCTCTTCCCCGCTCTCTGTTGAGTACATGGATACAGAACTGACTGTCGATGGCTTATGGGCTATCTTTGGTAAACGAAGCTTGCTGGTCAAAAGGTAACGATCCCTGGTTCCAAACGACAAACGCGAAGAATCCTTCTCGGAACGCAACGGTCGCGGTTTAGACACTTTGGGAAGCCCATGGACCGTGCTTGTCGATTCGGATTCCTGGTTGTTCGGCTTTGCCTCGAATTTGACTTTCTTTTCTGTAGGGTAAGGTAAGAAGGGCTTCTGAGCTGTACTCCGTGGTGCTGGTAAGGCGGGACGTTGAGTAGCCCCATGCTTTGTTTCGACCTTTCATGATCACATAAGCTGTCAGTATGATTTGCTTTCTTGGTCAACTTACGACTTCATTCCAACGTGCAGATTGCCGGTGGATACAACGCTTCCTCCATATCAACCATCCCAGTGTCACTATCACAGCGAGGAGTGCACCAGCAGCGATGCCTCCTACTATTGCCCCGACAGGGATTGTTTGTGCCTGGTCAGTAGTTGTTTCGATTGATCGTACATACATCACCGAGACCGTTGTGTGTTGGGGAGGGAGATGGTGGTTTCAATCAAGATGACACAACAAAGAGAAGGAGGCTGCCTTTTTCTTGAGTGGCGGGAGGGCCAGGAACGCCGTGCAGACTTCCTTTTTTGCCCAATCCTTTTTAGCTTTGTTTTTGCCTCCGATTAAGATATAGAAGTACAGATTGTGAACAGGAACGGTGACCAACATCACCTTAAGACCGCCCACCACAAGGCAGACAGATGATCTTGTCTCTATTAAAATACAACAATAATACAATTCCGGAAAGTAACTACACAGGCGTGCTAATATAATCAGTCAAATTATTTGTCTATTCCTCCACCTCTGCAAGCTGAGCATCATTGAAAGCTTCTGCTTCTGCCATGACCTTCTCTTCAAGGATGGCTATCCTTGACAGGGCTTCTCTCCTTTCCAGATCCAACTCGGCATACCTCTCTTGAAGAAGTTTTTCCCGATTCGTAAGTTTTTTCACCTCCTCTTTCAAGGCATCTAACCTGCGTGGTCCAACTGCTGATTCATTGATCCGAAGTCGAGAGAAGCTATTGTAATCCACGTGAGTGCAATAGAGTTCTTCGAGTGCTTTGGTCATTCGTTGTGATAGTGCCTGGGACCGTGCGAGATAACCGCCAAGTTGGACTCCAAGCTTCTTCTCGATCTTCGCCGCTTTAGACGCATCTTTCGACATGACATTCCGTCCGTCGTCGAGAATAGCAGAGTATCCTTCAACACGTTTTGAAGGAGAGAGGTCTGCCGGATCTACCCAGGTTTTCGAAGAGGTATCATAGACCAGATGTTGTCGAATAGCAGCCCATGACGTATTTTCATCGACGGCTTCTGCTTTGGCAAGAGCGAGGAGGCCATCACGGAGTTGCTCAGGGTTGGCGTTAGGGAATCCAACGGCAAGAGAGAGCTCGAGATGAATAGCTGCCCTTGCTGCCTCAACATCGTTGTCTGGTGGTTGATCATACGCGGAAATGGTGCGGCCCGGTAGATTTGTTCCAGGAAGAGGATATGTGATGGCGTCGTGTAGGAGGAGCTGAGCAAGCTCAGTATTAATCAGTTGCTGAACCTCGCCCTCGGAACCCTGGTCTTCGTCCACGCTGAGACGCTGGAAGAGCGCGTCGACATCAACGACAGCAGGTCGAGGTAGACCGAGCTTAACAGCTTGAGACCTCCTCGCGAGTGCTGCTTGCTCCTCCGCCTCTTGCTTGCGCCGTAGTCTTGCATCTCGCTCAGCAGCATCTTCGGACAAATGTGTAGATTCAGGACCTCCGTCTGCTACCTCGTCCTCAGGTACAAGAAGTTCAAAATTATTCTCTGGTTTCGGGAGACCCAAGAAACCCGCTTTCAAAGCTCGTTTAGCTGAATTTGTGCGAAGACGTTCATCACGAGGTGTGGCGCCAACAGCCGAAAATCCCTCTGGATTTATTGAAAGGTTGTCGCGCATAGGTGTCCGTAAAGGCGTCGCTGAGACGATCGATCCATTCTCGCGCGGTGTGGCAAGAGGATTAGGAGTGAAAGCAACACTATGCATCGGTGTAGCACCTTCAAAGCCTGTACCGCCACCAGGCGCAGCGTGAAGAGGGGTATTCTCGTCTCCAAGAAGCGGGGTTTGCTGCATTGTCATGTTGCGTAAATTACGCGCTTCCATCAAGACAGTGTCCTCTGGAGAAGAAGAAGATCGTTAGCATTATTATTAAGGAAGTAGAGCATCAACCCACGTTGCGGTGCAGTTCGTGGAGTTCTCGTCATGCCGACATTTTCTAAACCCTCGTACGCACTTAGGAGTTTGCCACTAGCGTCGCTACCACCGTCGACTAGAGCTTTCGCATTCTCCCCGGCCTGTCCAATCTTTACAATGTCCTCAAGCTCGGCTTCACCGACCTGAGCCGCTGGAAGTACGAGTTTCCTTCTTCTTCCTATAGACTCTGCCTCCTTCAACTTCTGGATTTGCGCATCCCGAGCCGCAATGAACTTTGTCTGATGCCCTGACCCTTCACCTTCCTTGCCAGCAGCCGCCTTGCGCTGACGCTTCTTACGCTCCGCTTCCTCCTCTTCCGGCTTGCGTTTGTTTTCTAACCTTCGCAGAGTTTGACCAACTGGAGCTGCGGCGACACGTGCCTGCTCCTCACTTGTGTCGTAGAACCCAGGAGCTGGCTTCTTTTCAAAAGGAATATCGGCGTTGTACTAAATAATGTTTGTCAATTGGCGTCAAAGAAGACCTATGAACTAGGAGACTTACATCCATGCCTTTTCGTTTAGTTTTATGCCGCATTCTGAGAGAATTATGAACCATTGAATAACCTCCCAAAGCATTGGGACTCACATGATACCTGCCTGTTTCAATTCCCTCTTTTTCTGTAGGACAGCCAATCGCCTCGCTTCCTCAAGCTGCCTTTCACGTGCCTTTCGCTTCGCCTTCTTGCCTTGCGTGTTAGCAAGACGCGCACGCGCCTCTGATAACATCTCTTTCTCATCCTCGTCCATATCGATGGGATCTGGACGAGCGGGCTTTGTCTCTGGATCAGGGTCAATTTCTCCCGGACGCAGCCGCCGAACATCGTCGGCACTTGGTCCACTATCTCCACTCGGCCCCGCTAGACCCAACTCCTCATTCTCCTTCGCTTCTGCCTCATCAAGGAGTTTTTGGTATCGTTCTAAGCATTGGACAGCTGTCCGTCCTACAATGGGTGCTATCGTCCGCCATTGCGTAGGCATGAGCTTAGCCAAATGTAGAAGTTTTTCATCTTCAGTCTGCGAGAAATAAGATATTTGACGGTTTCCGAAAAGCAATGTGCGCACCTTTGACCATTCTGTCTTTTTTATGGAAGGATCCAACCACTCATACCACCGTGCTTTGCATTGTTTTGGTGTCTTGCGAACAAGCAAAGAAGATATCCGAGCCCTGAGAATATCAAGCATGTTGGCCAGTTGAGAAAAAACCCGTACATACCACTGATTTTTACCGTACTTCGCTATTGCAGCCTTAAGAACTTCATCTTCAGTGTTCTATGAGATATTGTGAGTTCCGGGACAACGCCAAAGGTAGATGCTAATACCTTCCAGACGCCTGTTTAAACTATGTAGTCAAAAGAAATAAGTGTAATGGACAAATGCTGACCTCCTTTAATTATGATTCTAACCATAGTGCGCGTCAGGAAGGGAGGGCGTCAACGACAATTGAAAGCCACGAAAGGATCGAATCGGTCGAACATTACATAATATATTCCCAGGACATCACTTAATAATTTTGTACACTACAGTCTATGATTTCTGTTTCCTGATTCCTTCTTTCAACGGATTCATTTCTCGCTCAATTCGGCAACGCCAGGGAGTACCTTGTGAAAGGATATCAAAAGAGCAGAGACAATCTGCGGGATACAACGTACCTTTCCTTCTAAGAGCTCGAGGCTAGCACCACCACCTGTACTTACATGACTTATCTGGTCTTCAGCGTGATACTGGGCAACAACAGTGGCAGTATCACCGCCTCCGACGATCACAACAGCTCCTTGCTTAGCAGCGTCTATGTTCGCAGCGAGCAGAGACTTGGACCCCTGTGCAAAGGCGGGGAACTCGAAAACGCCGGGTGGACTGAAGAGATGTCAGAAAAACAGCTATATGCTATATATAAATGCAAGCACCCGTTCCACAGGATAGTCTTTGCCTCAAGAACAGTTTCGCGGAAAAGTTCACAGCTCTTTGGTCCGACATCGAGGCCCATCCAGTTGTCCGGAATACCTTCTTCCTGGGTGGCAACGCCAGTCTAACAGGAGAGATTAGGTGATGAACGAGAAAAGAAACACAAACATGCCTTGGCATCCTTGTCGAACTTGTCAGCGGTAATAAAATCCACAGGGAAGACGAGCTTGACGTTGTTTTTCTTAGCCTTTTCAACGAGGCCTGCAACCTTTTCTGAGCCAGGGACGTCGAAGATGGAATTGCCGATCTTAGATTACGTCATGTTGATAAGATTACGATTTCCAAGAAGAAGTACTGACATTGACATGGTCGAGGGTCTTCTTGAATGTGAAGGTCATTCCACCACAAATGATCAGGGAATTGACCTACACTACGTCAATACACCGACATAGCTTCCATCTGCCCACCTACCTTGTCGAGTAGATTGTCGATCAACTGGATCTTGTCTGATACCTTGGCACCTCCGAGAATAGCAAGGAATGGCCTGTCAGGCTTTTCTAGCGCCTTTGCAAAGAACTCCAGCTCCTTTTTGACAAGGAATCCCGCAGCTCTTTGCGGCAGCTGGACACCGACCATGCTCGAGTGAGCACGGTGCGCCGTTCCAAAGGCGTCATTGACATAAACATCACCAAGACGAGTGAGCCCTTGACGGAATTCTGCCACCTTTGCTGGATCGGCCTTGGTCTTGCTGCCGTCCTTGTTCTTGACTGATCCCTCTTCCTCAATGTGGAAACGCAGATTCTCCAAAAGGATGAGCGAGCCATGCGGCGCGCTGTTCACCGCTTTCTCGACTTCGGGTCCTACGCAGTCACTCAAGAACTGTACCGGTTTCCCGATTTGTTTCTCGAGTTCTGTAGCCACGGGTTTAAGCGAGTATTTATCGATGATCTTACCATCCGGACGCCCCAGGTGAGACATGAGAATTACGGCAGACGCGTCTAAAGTATGCTGTGAGTGATATCCAGACAGAAATCAAAGACACGTACCATGTTCGAGCGCGTATTTAATGGTGGGCAAGGCCGCAACGATACGCTGAGTGATAACAAAGATCGGACGATGACAAACGAGAACGATTAGATGGGCGTACAGCAGGATTTGTGATGGCACCGTCCTGGAGTGGGACGTTGAAGTCAACGCGGATGAGAACACGTTTGTTCTTCAAGTCGACGTCGGTAATAGACAGCTTGTTGGAGAGAGACATGATGGCAGTCGATTGGAAGGGATAATCGTAATCGATAGTCGCGACTTTATTAGGATCAAGCCGCATGCGCACAGGGTTAGGGTTAAATAATCTCTTCCACCATGGCTGCTACCCAAAATTCATTGGGCCTCGATTTTGACCAGCTCTCCATCCAGGACCCACCCCCGGCTCAGCCAGATGTCCAGTCCACACCCGACCTACCCACTCAAAAAGCAGAGAAGCAGAAGCCCTATGTCAACACCGACCGTGTCAAGACGGGTGGTCCTCAACGAGTACGAACGTCTCCTTTTGTCTGTGCGCAATCTCATTTCTCCAGGACAAATTGAGCGATGAAGCCCTTGCCGAGCGCATGGCGAGAATAAAAGAACAGAACGAGAAGATCAAACAGCGGAGATTGGTCCGTCTTCCATCTTTAGCTCCAACACCCACCACTCATCTATAACCCAAGGATGTGCAAGCTGACGAAGAAGCTTTTCGAAAGACGCAAGAGGCTGAACGCGTTAAGAATGCTCAAACCCGCAAAGTGCAGGAAGGTGTAGACCGGACACGAGAACAGAACGCGAAGCGTAAGATGGACAAGATCCAGAGTCGAGAGTGGGACTCTGGAAAACCTACTGGAGACTGGAAACATCAGTCGAAAAAGGCTGAAAATGCTACTTTTCAAGCTGCAGCAGAGGATACGAGTAAATCAGACGACCCTGCGCCAGCTAAGGCACCCGCGTCTCCTAACCGCGATTCCGGTACTTGGGCTAGGGGGAGCTCGCGAGACGGTCCTAGAGGCAGGGGTAGGGGTAGGGGCAGGGGCCGAGGTGGTTCAGCAAACCAAGGCCCGACACATCGTGCTGAGAAGCCTCCTGCCAATACAGAATCTTCTTCTCCTACCGATGGTACTATACCCACTACATCTCCAACCACAGAATCACCAAAGGACTCATAACTCGCACCTCCCTGTTTGATGTTACTTATGCAAATATCATTGTATCTTGTATTGCTTGGATCTTTATCACGACTAATATTACGTACTGTCATACATCGATCATCGTAACCTTACAGGAAGCCGCGTCGGAGATCCCTTCCCTGTTGCCTTTTTTCTGTGTGATACGGTTACAGCATCTTTAATCCTAGTCGTTGCTAGTCGTGTTGAGGAGAGCCTTCTCAACGTCTTGAATACTGGGAGAGGGATCTTCGATTTCGCTCTCCGAGGCGACTCTTCCGTCACAGTGGTAGAAGCTATGGGTATCGAGGTCTCTGTGTTGATATGAAACGAAAGACCTTCTTTCTGGCAGTCGACCCAACCAGGGCTCGGAATATTCGACGAAAAGGTCGGATCCATGCGATGTTCGTTTTCTTCGTTGATGTCGCCAAGGGTGTCTGGGAGAAGCCGCATACCAGATTGCGGAGGAGCCGGTTGTCCTGAAAAGTCCACGTTGCACTTGGAATGACTCTGGAACGTTGATTCCAGATTTGGAATGAATGGATCCGACATAGGACGACGTTTTGTTGCCCGCTGGCGGTCGCGCTGAAGTGTAAAAGGGTAAGTCGATATGATGCACGAAGTGGCAAATGACTCACTACGGGCTTTATTGGATGCTGTATCGTAGTGATTGGTTCAGTATATTCCACATGATAGCTGCGCACATTGAGATCTAGTTGCTCCAAGGGCCGTCTCGAGATGTGAGGCCAGTTGGAAAGGCGTTTGATAGATGCAAACTTGTGCAGTTCCTGCCTCAAAGACTGGCTAGCAAGGGGAGAGAGGCAAGGTCGGCTCTGCGGCAACGAACGAGAGGGACTCAGACCAGCAACTTGACGGGAAGCCTCCAAAGTAGCAGTTTCAGGTTGGGATGGCGTTTCGAGAGCAGGTGGCGAAGGGGGCTCACTAGCCTTCCTGCGAGTGATGAGGTCTTCTACGGCCTTCTGGCGGTCAAGCGGTAGATTCTCCATTATAGAAGAGATAGTTGAGGCTGACGGAGTCACAAGCGAGACATTCCTTTCGTCTTGCAAGGCAGTTTTCTTCCAGAATTTCGCAATCTTCTTGCACTGCCGAAGTTCCGAACGAGATTTGAGGGTTAGTTGGAGGGCTGACATGTATTGGTCTTGACTGCGATATCCAAAGGACAAGGATACGACACCGACAGGATTCAACGCGCTTGAGTTTGCCTCTCTTTCCACCACGTTGGAAAGGGCCTGGTCTAGGATGTGGCTGGAGTCGGCAGGACCAGGAAGGGTTTTGTTTGGATCAGCATTGATGATGAATTCCTCGTATTGCGCTACCTTTTCATTCAATTTTCTAATTTCATTCTGATCACTTTGCCGTTGACGAACACTTCGATGAAGCTCTGCGAAGAGATCGGCTTGAGCGGCTGTAAGCTGAGCTTTAACGGCAGCAAGTTCGTCACAAGTAGCGACTAGTGTCTTCCGAAGGCGAGAGTTCTCAATCTCCAGATTTAGAATGCGTACATTGTGATGCGGCACAGGCAAGATATCATTCGCGACGGTCGGTAGCAAGGTACTAGGCAAGTCGTCGGAAACCGAGGCGGCCTCCCGGAGTTTTGGTCTCTCAGAGACTAGAGTGATTGATGGTTCAGACTTTGTTCTGCGATGTAGGAGCTTGAGGGATTTGAAGAATCGCATGAGGGGCTAGAGAAGGATCTGCTGAGGCTGACTCGGGAGTTTGAGACTAGTGTATGGTCGTATTTGGCAAGAGCTTTATCATCTTTTTCTTCTCCAACCATGGGACGAGGAATATTATTGACTGCGAATCTCCCGCAGTTACAGAACCTCATCAAGCGTGACCCCCTGGGGTACAAGGAGGAGTTTCTCCAGCAATGGAACCATTATAATAGCATCCGTGAAATTTTCAAACTTCATCCCGATGAGCAGGCTCAACACTTTCGTGAACTGGTCTCGTTCATCTCACAGGTCGCTACCTGCTACCCCAAGGAGACTGCAGATTTCCCTGCGCAAATATCGTCTCTACTCCTCGAGAGCTATGGTACCCTTTCACCAGACACGCGTAAGTCGCTGGTGCAAAACCTCGTCATCTTGAGGAACAAAAACGTCATATCATCAATTGAGTAGGTTGGCTCAAAATCAATCTGCCTGTGCTTTTAACGAATGCCCGTCGTACAGACTTCTGAGAAGTCTCTTCCCGATCCTCCCCCGGACTACATCCCCCACTTTACGATCCTTCATCCGCAAAACTATACTTTCCGATATTAGAACTGCGAATTTGCGAACCAAGAACCACAAACTCAATCGTGCAGTCCAGGCTATGCTGTTTGGCATGGTTGAACGTGGCATGGAAGACGAAGTTGTCGGCGATAAAGGAAAATTCAAGGCTTCGAATGGGTCCATGGTTGATGGTTCGGCGGCGCTCAATGGCGAGGAAGCCATGTGGGCCGTCATCTTGACAAAAGAACTCTGGAGGAAGGGTATTTGGTGCGTCACTTCATCTTGCTCTGTGGTGTTCTTTCTGAAGACGACCCGTTCAGGACTGATGCCAAAGCAGTGACTATCATTGCCCTTGGGTGTTTTCATCCCGTGACCAAAGTTCAAAGTGCTTCCGTCCATTTCTTCCTTGGCAGCGATGAGGATAAAGCGGACAGTGATGAAGACGAAGAAGAAGTTTGCATGGTTTACGACATTTACTATCTACGTTTCTGATCAAACGATGACAGGAAGTGAATGTTCGGGCGCTGCACCATCGACGAGAGATAAACAAGAAGACACGAAGCGCAGACAAGAAACTGCAAAAAGCTCTGAATGCAGCCAAAAAGGCAAGTACAATTCTCGCTGGTAGACGTCAGGCTTGATGTCTTTCTAGAAAAAATACAACAAACCTACAGATTCCGCCAATTTCCCGGCTTTACAGCTTCTCAATGATCCTCAAACATTCGCTGAAAAGCTTTTCGAAATCCTCAATCGACACGACAAGCGCTTCTCTCTCGACCACAAGATCCTCATCATGCAGCTTCTATCACGGGTGATGGGCGCTCACAAGCTCTGTGTTCTGAGTTTCTACACCTACATTGTCAAATACCTGACACACCGACAACTGCGTGTGCCCGCCATCCTCGTCGCGCTCGCTCAATCCGTCCATGATCTGACACCGCCCGACGCTGTTACTCCTGTCGTACGCAAACTCGCGCATGAATTCGTTCATCCGGGAGTTGGAAGCGAAGTCATCGCTGCGGGGCTCAATGCTATCCGGGAGGTCTGTAGGCGGCAGCCGTGGTCAATGGAGGAAGACCTGTTGGGCGACCTGATTGAATACCGAAAGAGTCGTGACAAGGCCGTCACTGCGGCTGCGCGGGGTCTCCTCCAGCTTTTCCGGGAGGTGAACCCTGGCATGTTGAAACGCAGAGAAAGAGTAAGAGTCGATCTGTAATTGAAAGGATTGCTTACCGAGGATTGCAGGGAAAAGACGCAAGCATGGGCATTGCCGGTGGTTCTCAGCCCCTGCCGTTTGGTCACAGTGCGGATGCAGCTGTTGACATTGAGGGACTCTCAGTTCGTTTTCGCTAGTTTGTCGTTCTCACGATTATACTCATGAACGACAGCTCCTTGAAGATCATCTACAAAAGCTACGTGATGAAGAAGGCGTTACTCTCGAGGAGGACGAAGGTGCTTGGGACGGATGGGACGTAGAGTCAGAGTCGGAAGACTCTGATTCTGACGATGAATGGATCAATGTCTCTGACGATAACGCTGATATTGTCATCAGCGACAGTGAGGATGAAGCAGAAAAGGCGCAATCAAAGCCCGAAGCACCTCCCCGGATATCGACCCTTGCTACTACAAAGGTGAGGATCATCTTATCACGCGAGTGGTACTTGCTCAGCGTTCGAAATACAGATTCTTACTCCTGCTGACTTTGCTTTACTCAATGATCTGCGCATTCAAGAGGCCACCAAGGCGATAGGAAACGGGGGTGGGAGCCACGCTAAACGAAAACTCGCGAGCCTCGAAGCCAACAAGAAGTTGATGCAGTCTGGCGAAAAAGATGATTCATTCGTTTCGGAAAATGACATTCTCGGGCCACGGAAGAAGGTAAAGGCAGATTACGCAGAGCGCATGGCGTCGATACAAAAGGGCAGAGAGGGGCGCGAAAAGTTCAAGTCGAACAAGGGCAAGGTTAATAAGGAGGTGGCGAGCAGCTCTACGAATCGCGAGAAGGCGAGGAACAAGCCTATTATGATGATACTGAGCAGTGGCTCTGTGCGAGGCAAAAAGAAGGCTTCTTTGCGGGAAAAACAACAAAAGTTGAGGAAACATATAGACAAGGCGAAGAAGATGCGTCATTGAGACGGGATACTGTACAATGATGATATGTGTATTTAGAAGAGTCATTGTAATCCAGCTCGTGCGAGTTGATTCGCGAGGTCGTAGCCGGTTGCAAAATGTGAAAGTCGTGCGTCGATAACGAATCCCTGAAAACATTGAGAATAGATGTCTGCAGCGGATTCGAGAACAAGTACCCTTTTATCGTAATCTGTTGCACCCGTTAGGCTGGGATGCTTGGCAAAATGAAAGCACATCACCTTTTAGCTCTGACTTGAGCTTGGCCAGCTCTACGATACGCGGGACGATAAACTCTCCAGGGTCGAGTTTCTGCTCGGGCAGCTCCAACTTGTCGTCCAAGGTGACGGTGAGAACCACGAGCTTCATGTTGGCGTTGGTCATGCCTAGGGGGGTGAGCGAGGTTTGAAGAGCGAGGGACGCACTCACCGGGGTCTGGGACGATCACAGGCGACGAATCGATCATGCTGTCCGCTCTGAATCCCGTCTCTTCTTCGAGCTCGCGGATGGCGGCCTGTTCAGGCGATTCGTCTTCGTCGATCAGACCTGCAGAGATCATTGGCGGGTCCCAGTTGAGAGCCTGTGAGACGTACCCGCGGGAAGTTCTGCAGACGATCAGGCGAGAAAGAGGCGAGGAGAGGATGCGTACCGATGATGTATTTGTCGATGGGCGGACGATACTGCTCGATGACGATGGTCGACACGGGGAAGGCGTTGGTCTTTGAGCGCAGGATGGCGAGTATTGCGACGGCTGAGGTGGATGAGGATTGATTGGCCTCGAAGACGAGCGGCTCACCGTCGACGCCCGATGCCTTGCGCGTCTTGCGCTCTGCGTACTCCCATGCGCGCTGGGGAGAGTCGGCGGCGCTCGGACGAGAGGAGGAGGGCAGATACCTGTTTGCCGTCGGCGTCGAGATACGTGAGCTTCTTGAGCGAGATCCACCTGTGCGGGGCGAGTGAGGGACAGACAGCGAGGAGCGACGGACGAACTTTGCGTCGGCGGTGGCGAGGGGCGCGGCAGCGATGACGCGGGGCGTGGGCATGGCGATGGCGGCACAACGTGCAAGTCGTGACCACGGCCACATGTCCTCTGCGAAACGCACGGCCGAGCACCTCGACGCCGCGCAGCCCCGCGCGAAGAGGATCCACCCGTTCTTCACCGGCGAGCCGCTGCCGCCCCCTGGGCCCTTCCGGTGGCTCGAGCCCCTCGGCCCCGCCCGCTCGTGTCTCCACGGCATCAGCCACCACCCCGCGCCGTCCGCCAAGGTCGCCGCGTTTGACCTCGACGGCACCCTCATCAAGTCGGACTATGGCAGCGCCGGCACGCGGGAGCCCGGGAAGTGGGAGTGGTGGAGGAACCGTGTGCCCGCGAGATTGAAAGAGGTCGTCAGCGCTGGGTGCGTCGTCCTCCTCCGTCCGGCACGCGAGGCGCTGAATGCCTCCGAGTTATGCGCTCGTCATCGTCTCGAATCAGGCGCTCAAGCCGCAGGCGCTCAAGGCGTGGAAGGCCAAGATACCCCTCATTGCTGCCGCAGTGAGTGTGTGCCGCACCCGCGTTGCCCCAGCCGTCTGACAGCTCCCGGAAGCTCCCCGACGTCCCCTTTGTGCTGTTTGCTGCCACTGCAAAGGACGGGTACAGGAAACCGATGCTGGGCATGTGGAATGAGCTCGTGCGCATGTATCGCGAGGCCGGCGTCGAAATAGGTCCGTGCGCCAGCGAACGTACATACGCATCCTGCATCCTTTTTTAGATCGCGCACAGTCGTTCTTCGTGGGCGACGCCGCGGGGCGGCAGTATACCGCCAACAAACGCGACTTTGCGAGCACTGATCGCAAGTGGGCGCTTAACGTCGGTATCCCCTTCTTCACGCCAGAAGTACGCGCGCCGCACTCCCGATGCGCGACCGATTTGACTCGTTCTCTATTAGGAGTACTTTTTGAAACTTGCGCCACATGTAAACTACACTCTCCCCGGGTTCAATGTGTCCTCTCTGCCGTCTGACTGTCCGTCCATCCGTCTTTCTCGTCGCCCGCCTGCAGCTCATGCCCTGCCGACAGTACCGCCGATCCTGCCTACCTCGACGCCGTTACTGCCCGACCCTCCCGCGCAAGAGCTCGTGGTGTTCGTCGGGTACCCATGTCTAGGCAAGTCGACGTTCTACCGTCGGCATTTCGAGCCGGCCGGGTACGCACACGTCAATCAGGACACGCTCAAGACGCGGTACAGGTGCGTCAAAGAGACGAAAAAGGTGCTCGCGGAGGGAAAGAGCTGTGTCATCGGTCAGAGCGGTTCTAGTTCCGTGTACAGTCTACCGACGTTCTCTAGACAACACTAACAGGAACATTGCGACGCGCCGATTTTACCTCGACGTTGCAAAGGAAATGAATGTTCCAGCGAGGTGTGTGTGTGTGATGGCGGTCTTGGACTATGGCCTTATGTTTGGCAGATGCTTTTATTTCACTGGCTCGATAGAGCTCGCGTGGCACAACAACCTCTACCGTGCTTACAACCTGCCGCCATCTGTTGCTGCCGCCGAGGTATGCAACGCAGGACTGGTGACACTCTCACTGACGCAAACGTAGCCTAAACGCGAACTTGTACCCTACCTGGGGTTCACTGGCTTCCGCGACAATTTCGAGGAACCAGAAGAACAGGAGGGGTTTACGGAAATCAAAAAGATCAATTGGGTGTTTGATGGGAGTGAAGAAGAAAAGGCTTATTGGTCAATGTGGCTGCAGATTGATGGCAAGTAGATTACTGGTCGGAGGAGGGGTTTACAGAAGTCAATTGGGTGTTGTTCAGTGTGGATGGCAAGTAGATTACTGGTCGAGATGAAATCAAAAACATCAATTGGGTGTTGGTCATTACTCGTCGAGATAGTGCTTCTCGGAACATTCTCTGAGCCTCGTCGCTGCCTGCTCTGGCGTAAGATCCCGTTGTGCTTCGGCCATCAACTCGAACCTGGATGGAAGAGATGAGAAAGGGACAGAGGATGGGCGACACGGACTGACCCGACGAGGAACTTTTTGACGGTGGCGCTCCGCAAGAGAGGGGGAGTAAAGTGAAAGTGCAAGTGGGCAACGTCGTCCTGGTCGTTCGGTACAGGGCGTTGATGGATGCCCATCGAGTACGGGAACGAGCAGGAAAAGAGGTTGTCGTATCTGATCGTCACCTTTGACAGCATCTGGGCAAGGGACGACTGTTCTTCCGGGGACAGCTCGGCGATCGAGGGGATGTGGCGTTTGTAAGGCAGGACTAGGTGGCGGTGAACGCGGGGTTGGGGCGGCGCCGGGGGTACTCACGCATGATCTCGAACGGCCAGGTGGCCCACCAGGGCACGAGGGCGAGCCAGTGGTCGTTGGCGACGACGACGCGGGGGAGGGCAGCCTCTGCGTGGGCGTACTCGCACAAAAGGCACGGGCGGCCTGGGGTGGCTGAGCTGTGAGCGGGACGGGCGGAAGCAGGACGCACCGTCTGGGGCGCGCGGGGCATGCGACGCGGGGGGATCGGAGGCTGCGTATCGCCGGAGAGACGCGAGCTCGGTCGCGGGGAGCGTGGGGACCGCTGAGAGGGACCAGACCTGGCCGTGCGGGTGCGGGTTGGAGCAGCCCATGATGGCGCCCTTGTTCTGTGGACGAAGATAAGATAAGATCAGGGCGATCGGAGCAGTACCTCGAAGATCTGGACGTATTTGATGCCGGGCTGGGCGCCGCGTCTGCGGTAGATTGCGATCCACTCGGCGACGATGCGGTCGATGTCGGGGATGCGGAGCCGTGCGAGGGCGAGGTTGTGGGCGGGGTGGAAGACGAGGACATCGCATGCGCCGTGGACGGGGTGGGCGGCGAGGAGGGGGTGGGGCGCGGGGGGCGCGGCGGGGACGGGCGGGGGCAGGACGGCGGCAAAGTCGTTGGGGAAGGTGAAGGTGTGGCGGTAGTCGGGGTTCTGCTGGGCGACGGCGCGGAAGTTGCCGGGACAGAGGTAGCAGGCGGGGTCGTGGGCGGGGAGGTCGGGCGGCTGCGCGGCCTCGACCTGGCCCAGCCACGGCCGGCGCGTGCGGTGCGGCGAGACGAGGATGAACTCGTTTGTGAGCGGGTTGACTGTGCGGGCGTCAGTGGCGCGCGCGATGCTGCTGGCGACTTACGGCGGCGGTGGACGTGGGTGTCTGCGTCGAAGGACATGGCGGGGGATGGTCACGTGGAATCTATATCTCAATCAATGATTTACCACGAGATCAACGCTTTTTGCAAGTCAACGTCATCTGTCTGTTGTTGACCCAATAGGTCTTCTAGTCTTCGCTTCCGGTCATCACGTGATTTACGTACATTACCTGTCGGAGTTTCTTTCCAGTCCTCAGTTGCTTTTGTCTCTCAACGACACGCACTGAGGCTGTGAGTTTTTCTTCTCTGTTATGTCTGTACTCCAATATAGAACTAATACGAATTTAGTTCTTTCTTTTTCGTGTCTTTCTAGGTACAAAATATATAGTTGCTTTTGTCTCTCAACGACACGCACTGAGGCTTTCTTTCTTTTTTGTGTCTTTCTAGGTACAAAATATATAGTTGCTTTTGTCTCTCAACGACACGCACTGAGGCTTTCTTTCTTTTTCGTGTCTTTCCAGGTCTAGGACTATCACTGTCCTTGCATAATGCCAGGACCTGTTGAACCAAATGCTCAACAACTGAATCATCTTCTCAAGCCCTCAACTAAGGAGATGGCAATTCTCAAAAATGGCAAGTCACAATTTAATAAAGATTTGGTATACTGAGTGTTTCCCAGGTGTTTGGATGGAGATATATGGCCAAGAGCCTGAAGATATTTATGCAGACTACATCTTCAACAATTGCGACACTCCAGGAGCACGTAAGGTATCAGGAACAGCTGGTCACAATCATGACTTCCATCCCTGTCCATCTTGTGACATTTTCATGGTCAACATCAATAATCCTGATACATATAAAGAGAATGGTGAGTGCAGTTTTGCGTTTGAGTATCAATTTTCATGCTTTTTCTTTACAGGCACTACTAAGAAGGATGATTACCAGCTTCTTCGGCAAGCATTTGCATTGAAATCTGCATCAATACCCTGTCAGAATCAGATATTGAAGGATTATGGAGTCCAATGGTCAACTCTAAATTCTCTTCCCAATTGGTTACCATCGTCAAAAACAGCCCTTGATTTTATGCACAATGTGTTCCTCGGACTCATTTGTCATTTTTTTTCTCAAGTTCTCTTTGCAGGTCATATGTTTCCAGGTGCCGGTGGACAGCAATCTGCTAAGCAAAAATTTGAAGACCTTATTAATTGTGTCCGTTGGCCAAGTCATATAACTCGTCTCCTAAAAAATGTATGTACAGTCACTTCAAGGATCACCTGACAATTCTGTTAAAGAATTTCTAGATGGGCAAAAATCAATCATTGAAGAAGGCTGATGAATGGCGGCAACTTCTGACTATTACACCGGTATACTTGGAAGAATAGCCAAGATGAGATTCAAGATTCTGCACCTTGTGTTTCCGTCAACGAGAAAATTCCAACTACTCATTCTAGGAACCAAAGAGACCTATACTCTGTTGCTCTCCTCCTCTGTACTGGTGTTCGCTTGCTGGCTACATGAACTATCTCCCTCTCACAGGCCAAACTTGGTCAAGATTTTCTTCTCAAGTTCTGTCGTGCATGCATTGATCTCAAAGTATCCCTTGTCATCAATCATCATTTATCGACACATTTCTATACCATGATTTGCTGGTTTGGGCCTGTCTATGGATGGTGGCTTTTTGCATTTGAGCACTTCAATGGAATGCTTGAAAAAGTTAATCACAACAGCCATGATGGTGGTAAGATGGAAGTTACGCTTCTTTGAAACTGGGTACAAACACAACTGATATATGAATTATTGCTTTCACTTCCACCAATGGCTCATGATAAGGAACATGAAATAATCGAGCAAGTTATTCATGGCCAAGGACAACAACGTGGCACTATGATGACCCAATTGGCAATATTTCACAGTGAGGCAGAAACAGGTATTTCATTTACATTCATTTGATTGTTACTAACCGCCATTCAGATAATGCAAAGCTTCCTAAATGCATTGGCAAGCCCATTAATATTCGGAACCTGGAGCCTGTTGGAGAAGTCTATGTTGACTATTGTCAACACTTGTGGCCAGACCTCAATCTTGTCCCTGAGTTTTCACCTATTCTCAGCATGTCTTTTGTTGCATTGCAAGTTGCTAGATTGGTCCCATACATTAGGAAAGATGGAATTCGCTATGGATGTACTTATAACAAACATACTCAAGCCGATAGCCTGGCTTTTACGTCAATTCCAAATGAAGATGATCCATGAGTGGCAATCAAGATTCAGAATCTCTTCATCATTCAAGTCCCAAACTCAAACAAAAAACCACATATATGTGGATTGATTAGACGCTTACAAAGTGGAACAAACATTCCTCCATTTCCTTGGGATATGTAGTAAGTCATACCTCAAATGTATTGTCAGATGTTAGCAGATGACTATCTTCTCAGTGCATCAACACTTGCAATTCAGGTGACATTTGCTAATGAATTCTTTCGATCCAAAATCATTCCAGTCTCTCACATTGAAGCACCGCTTGCTCTGATTCCCATTCATTCTTGGGTCATTAAACAGGATCTTTAGGTATCAATTTCATTCGATCATGTATGTGATATAGTTTTTATTTATGAATCTACAACATCTCACTTTACAGGCTGGTGCCGAACCTGAGGATTATGATTTGGACATGAACTAGCAAGCTGAATTAGCAAGGGAGCCTTCTTGATCTGTGGTCTCCGTAAATTCATCAGAGTCATCCTTTGCTACCTCCTGTACCTTTTCTTTTCCTTTTTCTTTTCCTTTTCCCTTTTTCTTTTTCTCTTTGACATTGACCTTCTTTGCCTTGACTTCTTTGACCTTGAGTTTCTTGCGCTGACCCTCACTCTTTTCCTCTTGTGCCTTTTTTTGCCTTGCCTCAAGTTCCTCCAGATCATTCGTGTCACCCCAAAGTTGGCCGCTGTCTGCCAAAAGTTTATTGCAAGCCTTGTTGACTGGATTCAAGTCTAGCCATTCTTAGCGAACTATCCATTGTTGGGCTTTGTTTTTGATTGAGTTCGCATGTGGAGGTTTGTAAGCCTTAGGTTCTCCTTGGATCCTGAGTGTGTATTTGATTGACTGATCAGGGTCGGGTACAGCATCAAGCGCTTGGTAGAATTTGTTCAGCTGAATGCTGGTGAGTATCTTTTAATCAACAAATAGCTGATGGTAACTCACAATATCAGTTCGGTAGACAGGAGGACGTGAGATATATTGACCTGGGACAAGCTTTCCATCATTGTCATAACAGTCTTCATCATCCGACATTAGAGTTGAAGTTATGGCAGCATCATACTTCGAGTCCCTCCATTTGCTGTCAAATGGAAGTTGCACACGTTTTTTTAATTGCATCTTTAATTTCTGATTTTTTACAGGGATCAATGGCTTAAGCTTGATGAATATTGATAATTTATAGACTTACTCCCTTCCATTGTGATTGACGCATAGATTTCTTTGCTTTGGTAAATTCCTCCTTTTTCACTGTGATGTTCCCTTCACCTTTATGACCTTTGCTACCAACTCCCTCTGCATCTTGAACTATGCCCACATCCAAATGACGGTATCTTCTTTGCATGGGCCTGTCTAACCTCCTTTGCAAGATCTTTGAATTTTTGGATTATATGAGCCTCATGGTCATCTTTACTGACATGCTTGATAGTGGCTGTAGCAGAAGGCATTGTCTGTTTTCCATTCTCCTGTATCTCACGACTGATGAGCATAAGACCAGCCCAGTCGTCTGGATCAGTGTGTGGCCACTCCCAGCGGAAGCGTATGGCTTTTACTTCTGTTCCAGGTCTCACTGGCTGTCAGGTTCCGCTGACCACGGGGGCTCAGTCTACTGGGCGAACACCTTACATGATGATCACTGTGTACACAAACACAGAGCACCAGGAGGAGCGCGAGGCGTAGGAGACCAAAGCGGAGCAAGGGCGGTGTGTGGGAGAGGGTCGGTAGCGCCGGTGAGTGAGACGAGTGCTGGGGAGGGTGAAGGACGAGTGCCGGGGGTTGGCGCGAGTCCCGGGAATGCAAGAGGATGAGATGAGCGAGTCCCAGGGATCGAGAGAAAATCAGGCATGGGGACTTAGTGAGTCCCGGGGATGGAAACAGAACCAGGGAAGTTGGATAACCAAAAGGGGAAAGAGTCAAGATAAGATAACAGGAGATGGAAATGATTAAGTCGAAGAGAGAAGCCAGGAATGGAGAGTCAAGAGAACTTAGAGTGGAAAAGAGAAAGGAGAACAACGAGAATGGATTGAGAGTACGAGACGAGTGGAGATGAGACAGAGAGACAAAATGAGACGAGTACGATGAGAAAAGAAGCAAGTAAAAGTAACGAGACCGGGACGCGTGAGAAAACAAAATAGAGACGAGAACACAACAAATAAGACGGGTTACGGTAATATCAAGACTAGAGTACCTACTTACTACTCTACAATTTATATACTATGCAGTACGTATAGCCTGGGGCTCAGGCCCAGGTTCTAGTGGCAGGTCGCGGCACCGGGGCTTGGGGTGAGACCTGGGGGCCATGCGGGACGGGGCGAGGTTAAGACATGTTGCGTGGTGCGGAGGTCTCGTACTGGAAACACAGAGACACATAGTGGTGGTGCGGTGAGGAGGGAGCAGGAGCGGGGCATGGCGTGTGGAGGTTGGTGGCAGTGATGCGTGATCATGATGCGTGATCATGATGCGTGATGGGGGTCTCGGCGTGGGCCGGGGATGATAGGTGGTGCTGGCGCTGATGTGATGTGATAGCCGAGACCCGGCGCTGATGTGGCGGTCACAGCGGTGATGGCCGGGGGGTGCCGCAAGTGGCGGTGGCTGTGGTGGTGACGGGCGGCGATGGGCGGTGATGGCCAGGGATGCCGCAGGTGGCGGTGGCTGGTGGCGTTGACAGGCGGTGATAGCTGGTGATGGCTGGGGGAGTTGGCCGAGTAGCAGTCCGGGCCCAGGGCGGTCGTGGGGGTGGTTTTGGGAGGGTTGGAGTCCCGGGGGTCGGTAGCGGGTCGTGACACTGGCCATTCATCTGTCGTTCTAGGATATGGTGGCAAGACATCTGCTGTGAGTTTTCCTGGACATCCCATTGCCTCAATGAACTGAGTTCGAATGAGTGCCTGAACACAGTGTATATTAGATGGTGAGCTATTTTTTTCTGAAAACATACTCACCTTGAAAATATTACTGTTCGCATGTGCCGTGCTCAACTCTACTGCAAGTCTAGCCGCTTCATCGAGCCCATCATCCTCAGTTCCACTCTCAATGCCACTATTTCTGTCACGACCCGCTACCGACCTCCGGGACTCAGCCCTGGCTCCAGGACTCAGCCCCGGCTCCAGGACTCCAACCCTCCCAAAACCACCCCCACGACCGCCCCGGGCCCAGACCGCTACCCGGCCAACTCCTCCGGCCATCACCACCCGTCAACGCCACCAGCCACCGCCACCTGCAGCATCCCCGGCCATCACCGGCCATCACCGCCCACCGTCACCACAGCCACCGCCACTCGCAGCATTCCCCGGCCATCACCGCCGTGACTGCCACATCAGCGCCGGGTCTCGGCTATCACACCACATCAGCGCCTGTCATCCCCGGCCCGTGCCGAGACCCCCATCACGCATCATGATCGCACATCACTGCCGCCGACCTCCGCACGCCACGCCCTGCTCCCACCCCCTCCTCACTGCCCCACCACCGCGTGTCTCTGCGCTTCCAGTACGAGACTTCCGCGCCACATGACATGTCTTAATCTCACCCCATCCCGTGCGGCCCCCAGGTCTCATCCCAAGCCCCAGCACCACAAACCGCTGCTGGAACCTGGGCCTGACCCCCGGGCCATATGTACTAAGTAGTATATAAGGCGCAGAGTAGTAAGTAGGTACTCTAGTCTTGATATTACGGTAACCCGTCTTGTCTGTTGTGTTTTCGTCTCTGTTTCGTCTCTCGTGTGTCCTGGTCTCATTACTTTTACTCGCTTCTTTTCTTGTACTCGTCTCGTTTTGACTCTCTGTCTTGTCTCCACTTGTCTCGTACTTCTAATCTATTCTCGTTGTTCTCTTCTCTCTTCTCTACTCTAAGTTCTCTTGACTCTCCGTTCCCGGCTCTTCTCTTTGACTTAATCGTTTCCATCTCCCGGTATCTTATCTTGACTCTTTCCCCTTTTGGTTATCCGACTTCCCTGGCTCTGCTTCTATCCCTGGGACTCGCTAAGTCCCCACGTCTGATTTTCTCTTGATCCCCGAGACTCGCTCGCTTACCAGCGCTTGCTCGTCTCACTCTCTTGCACCCCCGGGACTCGTGCCAACCCCCAGCACTCGTCCCTCACCCTCCCCAGCACTTGTCTCACCCGCTGGCGCTACCGGCACTCTTCCACGCACCACCCCCCGCCCCGCTTTGGTCTCCTATGCCTCGTGCTCCTCCCGGTGCTCTGTGTTTGTACACGGTGAATAGCCGTAAGGTGGTTCGCCCAGTAGACTGAGCCCTCGTGGTCAGCAGAACCTGACAATTTCCATCCTCCGCTAAGACATTGACCTTCTTCCACTCATTCTTCAGCCCATCAAGCTCACCTTTCAACTCTGCAAGCTCCCAAGCCATCTTCTCCCTCTCACCCTTTTGCTCTATGTTGGTCTTTTCCTTCCACTCCATCAAATCTCTGTTTTTGGCCTTCAATGTTGCCACCTCTTTCTCCAGTTTTATAACCTTCGTCTCCAATGTCGTTACTCGCCCCACAATTGCAGTTCTTGACACCTTCTCACGTGATAGTGGCACATCAACAGGTGACAGTAAAACCGGATCAATCATCATAACTGGTGTCAATGTCGTGGGTTGAGCAGGCGTCGAGGTGTTTCCCCAGCCAAGGGTTGGAGGACTAGCAGGAAAATTGTATGCTGGATAGCCGTGAGGGGTGCTCATGCTCATAGTAGTGATTGTACACTAGCTTGACGTGCTATATATCATGTTGTTGCTTCTCTTTTCCATTGACATTTGAAATGCATAAAGAGAAGCAGTACTGATTATTTGCAGGTCAAATTATCTGTCAGTATAATTCTAGGGTATTTTACGGGGAAACTCGAGGGTATTGATGGTAAATTCAGGAAATCCCGGTAAATACCCCAACCAGGGGATTTTGGTGGTATTTTAAGGAAGTTTCAAGGTTTTCTGAGACTTTACTCTCATTTTCTCAATTTAATATTCTGAGGTCTTATGCTGTGACCGGTAAGTTACTGGGTAAAATACCCTCCTGTAGGTTTTTTTCACGTGGAGATTGACATCACGTGGAGACATTTTGGCCTCACGTGGACACTCTGGTCGCCCCCCTCGATGGCAAACACCACGGTCGCTGGCGCACTCGCGATCCACGGCAAGAACCCGCAGGTAAGCCCCGCGCCGCCTGTGCCCGTCACGTGCCGATGTCGCGCAGTTCCTCGTCGAGACAGTAATCCGCAACCGCATCTACGAGTCGAGCTATTGGAAGGAGCACTGCTTTGCCCTCACCGGTCGTCCTCTCGCTCGCTCCCCCGCCCGACGCTGACCCCCCGACAGCCGAGAGCCTCATCGACAAGGCCATCGAGGTCACCTACGTCGGCGGCGTCTACGCCAACCAGCGCCCCACGTCCTTCATATGCCTCGTCCTCAAGCTCCTCCAGATCCAGCCCGAGAAGGAGATCCTCGTCGAGTACCTCCGTGCTGAAGAGTTCAAGCAAGTCGTGCCTTTCCACTGACGCAGCCTGCTCAACGTTGTCAGATATCTCCGTGCTCTCGCCGCGCTCTACGTCCGCCTGACGTTCCCCGCAGTCGAGGTCTACGAGCTCCTGGAGCCCATGCTCAAAGACTACAGCAAACTCCGCGCACGCGACACAGGTATGCCCGTCTCGTACCGAGGGCATTCTCTCACTCTGTCACACAGGCGGCTACTCGCTCACGTTCATGGACGAGTACGTGCACGCCCTCCTCACCGAGGAGAGAGTCTGCGACATCATCCTGCCCCGCCTGCCGAAACGCCAGATCCTCGAGGAAAACGGCGACCTCGGGCCCCGCAAAAGCCGCCTGCTCGATGCGATGCAGGCAAAGAGCGACGCCGGCAGCGAACCACGGAGCAGCAGGAGCAGGTCGCCCTCGGACGCCTCATCGCGATACAGGTCGCGGTCGCGGTCGCGCTCAGTGTCCACCTTCCGCTCGCGCAGCCGTAGTATCTCTCCAGATAGATTAGACGAGTCATAGCTACTTTTTCTTTTGTACATCGAAATCCTGCTTCTTCCATGCCCCCAGCTGTTTAGCCAGCAACTTCCATCTCTCCTCTACGAACGGCAGGTTCCCGAGCGCTTCGAGCGTCCCGGTGGAGAGGTACCCCCTGTTGTGGTATTTGCCATACCAGACTGATCCAGCGTGAGCACACGGCAAAAAAACAACAAAGTGAAGCAGAGCGCACCGATGTCTTCACGCCGAGTCGGCGCCGCAGCCGTCCTGTCCGTCCGGCCCTTGACACAATCACGAAGCGCGAGCTGGTTGTAGTACTGGCAGACAACCTTGCCCCCATTCCCCTCGATCGACTTGATAGCACTCTTCGACGCCCGCGACGCCTTGATGTATATCGGAGTCTTGAAATGCTCGGCGCCCTGCGCCGCGTCAGCCCCCGAGGCCCCGAAGAAGAGAAAAAAACGCACGTCGCCGAGAATCTTGATCCCGTCATGCACGTCGTGGATGCACCCGCTGAGGAGCAGCTCCCGCGCGGTAATCGGCTGCTCGGGCGAGCTGCTCAGCCGCCCCTGGTCAATCCAGTGCTGTATCCTGTCGAGGTTCACCGGCGCCCACGTCTTTGCGTTCCTGCGACGTCATTAGACACATGCAAAGCGAAGGGAAAAAAAACGTCGGCGGCGGCGTACTGGTTGATGAACCCCCGCTTCGGGAAGAGCTTGGTTATGGGCGTCTGCCCGCCCTCGAACCCGGCCTTGATGCCTGGCCCAGAGCGCGACTTTTGGCCGTTTGCACCCCGCCCGGCTGTGCGTCCGTAGCCGGAGCCTTGGCCTCTTCCGACGCGTTTTTGCTGCAGGGCAGAGTGAGCAGGGTGGGTGGAGAGCAGAGTGGGTGTACCTTGTGCTGGGAACCCGGCGCTGGTCTGAGGTTCGCAAGCGTTACTCGGGCTGCTCGAAGTTGGGTAGACATGGGCGGATACACAACGCCAAACAAAATTTCCGGGCGTCACGCGCCGGGATACTGCGATCATTACGCCACACGAATACGTCTACAGCAACTCTACGCCGCCCCCCACCGATACCCCCGCGCATCCCGCCGCCCGCGCTCGACGTCGACGCTCCAAAGCACCGGCACAGCCATCCACACCATCCCCACAAGAAAAAAGAACGCATAGCGGATGTTCCCCGTCGTGTCCGCGATCAGCCCCACGGCCAGCGGGCCCAGGAACGAGCTCGACTGCGGGAGTGAGTGTCAGCGCTCGAGCCGTCGCGCTGCCGAGTTGCACCGCGCCGCACCTTGTCTGTGATGGAAAAGAGGCCGTACCACCGCGCCTCCTCGCCGGGCGGCAAGAGCTCGGCGTAGAACGCGCGTGCGTAGCCCTGGAACGCGCCGTACACCGAGCCTGCATGTGGTGTATTCATGATCAGATCGACCCGGAGACGCGAGCGCGGGGCGCACCAAAGTACACGGCGAGGACGAACATCTCGCCCTGCGTCGTGAGCCCGCCGAAGCGCGCGCTGCCGCCGCTCCGGAAGACGGGCAGGAAGCCGAGGCAGCCGTAGGCGGGGATGGCGGACGCCATCAGGACGAGGACGAGGATCACTTTGCGGGTGGGCCAGTTGCACCGCCGTTGGATTGCTGGCCACGCGAGCGACCCGAGGATCCCGGATGTGGGCGTCAGGACGCCGATGAGGATCAGTGCGGACGGCGCCATGTGCAGCGAGGTCTTGCCGAATAGGATGGCGGTCGAGGTTATCGTCGTGAACCCTGCCGGGCGTGGATGTTAGGCGAAAGCGGGGAGAAGGAGAAGGACTCGCCGTCTGAGAGCAGGAACCACGCAGCGAGGTATTTGAACGTGTTCCTCAGCTTTTTGATCTCTGTCCACCGAAGCATGTCGCCGAGGCGCTTCCACGCCGCGACAATCTCCCTCTGCGTGCTCCACTCGCGCGGCGTGTCCGACAGCTCGGCACCCCCCGGCAGCCAGATCGCAGCCGGAATCGTGAACACGGCCCACCAGACGCCGCTGAGCCCGATCGCAAGCCTCAGCGCAAACGTCGATCCGTGGAGGAGCGTCACGGGTACGAGCGCGACGAGGAGGAGGAAGATCCCCGCGCCGTACCCGAGCGCGATGCCGAACGACGAGATGCGCGAGGTGACGCGGGACAGCTCGGCCTCGTACTTGGCCTGCGCCTCCGTGGTGGCGCGGCGCATGAGCGGCGCGTCTGGGTCGTCCGCGTGCTCGGCTGTCTCCGGCGTCTCCGTGTAATTGTCGATGTCGAGGAGGATTTGGCGGACCTCGGGGGACTCGCGCGCGAGGGCGGGCAGGTAGGCGTTCATGGCTACGACGGAGGCGCCAAAGCCGACGTTGGCGAGGACGGCGAGCGGTGCGACGAGGAACCATGCGGACGAGGTCGAGGGGAGGATGAGGAAGGTGGTTGCGGGTGTTGCGCCCAGGAGGGCAAAGGAGAGGAGGAGGCGCTTTCGGTGGGGCGCTGGGGCGTGTGAGCGGCGAGCGGGAAGGAGCGGCGGACGTACGGTGGTCTGCGATTCCGCCCATTGAAATCACGGTAAGGGCCTGTAGCGCCACAGATATCGAGTAGATGTACAGGCTCGGCGCGGGTTGAGCTGGGAGTTTGACATAGAACTGCTGCATTCACCTGAAACTGGCGCTGTCGATCCACATCCAGCCTATTTTGACGACGCATCGCGTGGCGGCGGCTGCAGAGCACGGCTGTGTGCGGCCAGGAAGGAGGAAGCCGTTGTCCCGTGCGTACTGCTCGAGGCAGATTGGGAGGAACAGCGTCAGCGAGACGATGACAAAGACCTCGCTGGCGGCAAGTCAGCCCAGGGCGCAGCGCTCGCAGACGACTTGCCTTGCGAATGCGTAGCTCAGCCACCCGCGCAGCTTGCGGCGGTAGGCCGCGTCGTCGGAAATCATGGCGAGCGCAGTGACCACGCGTGACATGACCCTCCGCCCGCTGATTGCAATCTGCGGCACGACCGGCGTCGGCAAATCCAACTTTGCCATCGAGCTCGCCCGCCATCTCGGTCGCGGCGCCAGGATCATCAATGCCGACTCCATGCAGGTCTATCGCGGCCTGGACGTCATCACGAACAAGGTCCCCGAGGAAGAACGGCAGGGCGTCGAACACGTATTGATGGGCTTCAAGGCCCCCGGCGAGCAGTATGTCGTCGGGCAATGGGTGCAAGATGCCCTCAAAGAGGTCTGCTTGCGTTGCTCGCGAAGTGATTGAACTCAACGACGACAGATCGACGAGACACACAAGCGCACTCTGGTGCCCATCGTCGTCGGCGGCACCTCGTACTGGATGCAGCACCTCATATTCCCCAATCGCCTCTCCAACGCACAGGTGCCCCCCGTGATGAGCACACAGCTGGCTGGGACCATCGCCTCCCTGCGTCCAGACCTGCTTGTTCTGTTCGACGCCCTCCCGGACCATCCACCGTCGGCGACGGAGGATCCCGACGCAGCGTACAAGCTCCACAGCCTCCTGTCCGCCCTCGATCCCGTCGTAGCGAATCGCTGGCACTGGAAAGACACGCGCAAGGTCCTCCGGAGTCTTAATGTGATCAAGGAGACCGGTAGACGCGTCAGCGACATCATGCTCGAGCAGACGCAGGATCCGGCTGCAAGCAAGCCAAGGTTCGCCAAACTTGGTTTCCTGCTTGAGATATTTCTTAGTGCTGACAGGTTCCGCACGCTCTGTTTCTGGTTGCATGCTGAGCAGCCGGTTCTCGAGACACGGCTGGACGAGCGCGTGGATACGATGATAGAGGTTCGAGTGTGTGCAGCGTCTGCGCCGCTACCTGTTGATGCCGTTCTAGCGCGGGCTCTTGTCAGAAATCCGCGAGATGCGTCAGATCGCCACAAGCGCAGATAACGGTGACGACTACACTCTCGGAATCTATCAGTCCATCGGTACGGAGACACGCTTTTGGCAGGTCTTTATAACGAATACTCTATAGGCTACAAGGAATTCCACGACTATCTATCTGCGCCTGATCCGTCGGAAACAATGTTCGATGCTGCAGTCGAGCATATGAAGCTCTCGACGCGACAGTATGCAAAGCGCCAAGTATCGTGGATCCGTAACAAGCTCTTGCCGGCAGTGTATACGGCCAACGCAAAAGAATCGCTGGTCCCGACGTACCTTCTAGATGCTACAGGCAAGTGTCCTCTCGTATGTACACACGCTCTCATCACACCCGATTTTCAAGTGCTGGGAGAAGACTGGAACAAGAATGTGCGTGATTTAGGCATCCGGATCGCCCAAGGTAGATCTCGTTGCTCATTGTGCATCAATGGTATGTCTGAACCCCCGTTCCAGATTTCCTGGCTGGAGGGGACCTACCCGACCCCCTTGCTCTTTCGGACAATGCAAAGAAGATGATGACCATCGAAAAAAAGTTTGCAGAGTAGGTGGTTCAGGCTCTGAAACATTCAACGCCCTCACTCGCGCTCACCCCAGTCCGATTTCGGTCTTGAATGCCAGGCAGAAGCGAATCTGTCCTGTGTGCACTGTCCATCCGGATCGCCCATTCATGGTGGAAGAAGGCCGAGAATGGGACGCACATTGCAAGACTCGCGTCCACAGACGTCTTGCGGGAAAGGCAAAGCAGAACGCCCCGCAAGAGTGTTCAACGCGACAAACAGGTGTAGCAGTAGAAAAACTCGACGTAATACATTCAAATGTCGTAGAGTGAGAAACAAATATAACAAAGTACACAAACTATTCAATTCTCTGCTGCTACCCACTGAGGCAGCCATTCTTCCCAATCCTCCCATGCAGTCTGTGCATGATGAGAATGGCCCCTTGGATCCAGCAAATGTTCGATCACATGGACAGCTCCGTTCAAGCCGACGGCATCTGGTACCACGACTTGGAGGCCGTTGATGGTAAACTTGGTCGTGATAATGTGTGGATTATGCGGATTGGGAATGGGGAGACTGAACCTGAATTTCTCGACATGCGCATGGAGGGTGTGGTTCGCAAGCGCAGACGAGAGCTCTACATCGAACGATTCGATGGGTTTCGGATGATGGTCCATGGCATGGGGTGCAGTTGCACTCTCTTGCCCTACAGCCGAGCGGATCGAAGACGAAGCCATGGTGACACCGTCGTAGGAATCCCAATTTTCAAGAGGATAGACATCGGTACTTAGGGCACCGATTTTGGATAGATCATAGGTCTTTCGCTTGTGATCCGGATGAACTTTGCCATCAGTATTGTTATAGACGTGATCTGGAAGAGTGAGGAATCACAGTCATGAGTCCCACGAACACACTCACCAGTGTGAAAGACAACTCCAGGTACGATGTGATACTGCAGAATCTTCCTCAGAGTGCGTGTGCCGAAAGAAGAAAAGAGGAAGAGCCTGAGTTTCTTTGGAAGCAGTTCAAAAGCATGATTCGTGGGTGCAAAGACAGTGACAGTCTTGGACCCTATGTAAGACCCTTTCTCGCCCTTTTTTCCGTGGCTGTAGCGCAAGTCCAGGAGATCAGTAAGGCCTGTGCGTTGGATCGCGGAGGTCTGGTGATAGATGAGTTATTGCGCCAGCTTTGAAAACCAGCTGCTCACAAACGTAGCAAACATCGAGGGCACCAGGTAAAGATCCTGGAAGGCTGGAGGTGGAGGTAGAAGAGGCTGATTAACGACGTGCACGACGCCTGGATACAACTCGTGAGCTAGATTCATAGACTGAAGGACTGCGACAGACCATTGGAGGCTTTGTTGTCAGGCCTGATAACTTTGCTGTAAAAGTTGATGATTGGGACTGGTGTTATAAGGCTGTGTGAAACCCGAATGCGCAGTGGCCTGCTGCCGAATGCCTCCGGGAGAACGAGGTGCGTTGGAAAGGTGTTGTTCCCCGCAAGATGCTGGGCATCAAACTTGTGTGGAAGAATATGATATGATAGGATGGCTCGGACGAGCTTCCTGAGGAACTTTTTCAACCTCTTCTTGTCTTCGTCGTTACCGCCCTTGGTCACCTGAAATTCTTCCACAAGAGCGATGGCATCGGCAAGATCGTAACCTTGTGCCGATGACACAATGTCCTGGAAATCTAGATGACGTCTGTGTGGCCTACGTAGAGCGCTGTTCGGAACTGCGAAGAAAGTTACACTGTCCTAGGTCAGATTCATCAGTGGCCATTTCCAGCTTGCAAGACTCACTCGGCTGAAGTGTCATTGAGTACCGATGCAATCTTGCCCGCAAAGTCGATGGCCTTGACCAATTTTGAGAATCTGCGGACGAATTGATGGGTGTGGTATAAAAAAGGTTGAGTATATTTACTCTTTGTGATGGCTTAGTTCTTCGTATATGGTTTCATCGGAGGACCAATGATGATGAGTAAGCTCAAGAGCGAGAGGTTGCTGGATTGCATTGCCGGATAGGCTGGCTGCTATCGCACCCCCAACTGCGAGAAGGGCCGGGATGAAGAATAACATGAGGAGGTAAGGGTGTAGTGGGGTATACACAAGGTATTATATATCGAGAATGCCGAGGCACGTCATGCATGCGCACCCGATCTGAAACAAGGATTATGTTTGACTAACGAAAATACATCTACTCTGCCAACTGTCGGAATTTGTCCTGGATCTCGCTGTACAGTCCATCCAGCTTCTGCTTAATCGACGCCTCCCCCTGAGAAGGAGACTAGACACAATCATTAGTACAACACGCATTTTCCATGACGAGCACCCTTACCTCGAATTTCATCTGTGAGAGCTTAAACATCAAATCACCAGTTGCCTCCTTTATCCGTGCGAATGTAAGGTCGCCCTGTGAGACTGCCCGGACTGCCGCATCGTGGAAGCCCACAAAATTCCGCAGCATCGCGCTCGTCTTGTAGAAGGGACAATACCTGTCGTACTCACTCATACCGTTCTGCTGTAGGAAGTCGTCCTTGAGCATCCGTGCTACTTCAAGCGTAATCTTGTCGTTCTCGCCCAAAGCACTCTTGCCGACCAACTGCACGATCTCGGCAAGATCTTCCTCCTTCTGCAAGATTTCCTTCGTCTTCGTGCGCAGCTCCACAAATCCAGGTTCCGTAGTCTCGTAATATGGCTCGAGGACCTTTGTGTACTTGGAATATGACACAGACCAGTTCACGGACGGGAAGTGTTTGCGCTGTGCGAGCTTCTTGTCAAGACCCCAGAACACTTGGACAATACCGAGTGTAGCTGAAGTGACGGGATCTGAAAAGTCACCTCCAGGGGGAGACACGCTATGAAATCACTCAATCGATATCACAACGTAAAGCAAGGACCGAACTTACGCTCCGACAATAGACACTGTGCCGTTGCGTGAGGGATTGCCCAGACAGACAACCTTGCCAGCACGTTCGTAGAAACTAGCGAGTTTAGTTCCAAGGTAGGCAGGATAACCAGAGTCTGCAGGCATTTCTGCCAATCGACCGGAAATTTCACGCAAAGCCTCGGCCCAACGTGAAGTAGAATCGGCCATCATAGATACATTGGTCCCTTGATCACGGAAATACTCCGAGAGCGTGATGCCAGTGTAGATAGAGGCTTCTCGGGCGGCGACGGGCATGTTCGAGGTGTTGGCGACTAATGTAGTTCGCTTCATGATAGGCTCTTGACGATCACCGACCTCCATGGTCAATTCAGGGAACTAACTCGAAGAGTTCAACCCTCAAGTGAAGGAAATGCATGGGATTTTACCTCCATCAGTACTTCGGCCATCTGTAAAGGTCGAGTTGATAGTGAGCAAACTGTGATGTGTGATGTTGTAGTCACGTACTTCATTGCCACGCTCTCCACAGCCAACATAGACGATGATGTCGCTGTTGGAAAATTTGGAAAGGGCTTGAGAAATGACAGTCTTTCCACAACCGAATGCTCCTGGAATTGCAGTGGTGCCCCCTTGCACGCAACTAATAGACAATTGAGATGGATTCACTTTGTACGGTAGCCAGGACTCACGGGAACAGAGCATCGAGGATACGTTGGCCAGTAAGTAGAGGGAAGTCTGCAGTCCTTTTCTCTGCTACAGGTCGAGGAGCACGTACAGGCCATAGTTGCATCAAGGTGTGTTTCGAAACCTTGCCCTCAAATTCGGTTTCAAGGACAATATCCTAATCAATGACGATTAGCATGCAGGTTTTGACAGGGCACAGAATGAAGCAGACAGACATCGACGGAGTAGCTTCCTTTCTCAGCGATATGGGTAATGGTGCCCAACGCTCGAGGAGAGAGCATGATCTTGTGATTGTCTACCAAAGAGTTTTCATAGACACCACCAAAGATGTCACCTCCTGAGATGTGGTCGCCAACCTAGAAAAGTTGAGTGACGTATGAAGTAGACTTTGGACAACACACTTTGAATGACGCGGGCTTGAAATCCCATTTCAGATTTCTGTCGAGAGCTTCGGTGTTTATGCCACGGGGAATATAAATGGACTGAGAAAGCTCTTGTATTGACTGTTGGTAATTTGAGCACAAGATCGAAGGAAAGAGGTGTGACATACCCGGAGAGGCCTTTGGATCCCATCGACGATGTTGCCCATCAGACCTGGGCAGTTTCAGAATGAAGGACGCGAAAGCATGGAGCTACGAACCAGGCCCAAGTTCAACACTCAGAGGCTTGCCAGTGCGCAACACTGGATCGCCGACAGTGACTCCAGAAGTCTCCTCGTATACTTGGATGGTAGCCTTATCGGCTTCAATGCGAATAACCTCTGGAGGCAAATAAGTTGTGGTGGTCACACCAGAGGCAAGACAGACCTCCAACGAGTTCATCGTGGCCTACACGGACGAGCTCATACATGGCGGCACCGACCATGTTCTCGGCGATGACGACAGGGCCCGAGACACCAAATACTTGTCCAAAGCGGGACTCGCGGTCCTCATCGCTGATCTTGGGAAGGTCCCTGCGCGCGTTGGGTAGAGCTCCAGCCATTGCCTGTTTTCTCAACGACAGGCTCAGCGTTAATCATAATGGCTGATCGGCCAACGCCGAATGCGTCACGTGGCAGACGCGTAATGCCAGTCTTTCCGTCGAATCTCATTTCTCTTCAGCACAATGCCACCGAAAGCGTGAGTTGCTGCCTGCTGCCCTGCCATTTGCCATGCTGACCCTGTATACAGCGACTGGGAAAAGTGTAGGCCTCAACTTCGCGTCTTTGCATACCGCTTATACCCCACACAGACGAGAAGAAAGTAGACGACAAGCCCGATGAGAAGATAGTCGGTATGTGATCTGCTTCTCAACATGTACATCTGCTGACACGTTCTACGTAGCTCTCGATGACAATGACATTCAGATTCTCAAGACATACGTATGTTGTCTGTCACTTCCGATGACTCGGTTTTGACTTCATTCGCCACAGGGACAAGGTCCTTATGCTCAGAGACTCAAGACAGTGGAAACAGATATAAAAGATATCCAGAAGCGCATAAATGAAACGCTTGGTATGTGGATTGATTCCTTCAGAAGTCTTGCATTGCCTAATCTCTCTCTCTAGGTGTTAAAGAATCTGACACTGGATTGGCCTCGCCTAACCTCTGGGACCTTGCTGCAGACCGCCAGCGCATGAGCGAGGAACACCCTTTGCAGGTTGCACGGTGTACAAAGATCATCCCAGTGGACCCCAAGCGTGCCGCAGCAGCCAAGGCTGTCAACCCAGCTGGCGCTGTTCAAGGCCAGAAGGGAGCTGACGAGCAAGACAAATATGTAATTAACATAAAGCAAATCGCCAAGTTTGTTGTTGGACTTGGAGACCGCGTTGCTGCAACTGATATTGAGGAGGGCATGCGTGTCGGGTGAGCAACGCGTGTGCCTTTGTTGTATTTTTCACCTTATATTTGCAGTGTCGACCGCACAAAATATCAAATACAAATACCACTACCGCCAAAAATCGATGCCTCAGTCACGATGATGCAAGTCGAGGAAAAGCCTGATGTCACCTATTCTGATATTGGTGGATGTAAAGAGCAGATTGAGAAGCTCCGAGAAGTGGTCGAGACTCCTTTACTTTCGGTGCGTGTTGAAATTAGGCAATTAGGATTTGTTTGACAGGTTTTCAGCCCGAGCGCTTTGTCAACCTTGGAATCGACCCTCCTAAAGGTATCCTCCTTTATGGCCCCCCGGGAACAGGAAAGACTCTTTGCGCCCGCGCTGTTGCGAACCGCACAGATGCTACCTTCATTCGCGTCATCGGTTCTGAACTCGTTCAAAAATATGTTGGCGAAGGCGCACGGATGGTCCGCGAGCTATTTGAGATGGCCCGGAGTAAGAAGGCGTGTATCATCTTCTTTGATGAAGTCGATGCTATTGGTGGTGCACGGTTCGATGATGGTGCTGGTGGCGACAATGAGGTGCAGCGGACAATGTTGGAGTTGATTAATCAGCTGGACGGGTTTGATCCTCGGGGAAATATCAAAGTCCTGATGGCTACAAATCGGTCAGTCGACATGCTAGTCAGTTTTTGTCATGCACTAGCTCATTCTGGTATAGACCTGATACCCTTGACCCTGCCCTTCTGCGACCTGGTCGCCTCGACCGGCGGGTGGAGTTTGCACTACCAGACAATGAAGGCCGTGCTCATATACTACGGATCCATGCTCGAAGGTCTGTCTGTCTCTTTGACATTCTGTCAGTACCTCTGACTGAGATCATGTACTGCAGCATGAGTGTAGAGAGGGACATTCGTTTTGATCTAATCGCTCGCCTCTGTCCCAACACCACTGGCGCCGAACTACGGTCTGTCGCAACCGAGGTATTACTACTGCGAATCATTGAAAATGGTCATTGACATTGTCATGTAGGCAGGTATGTTTGCAATTCGTGCGCGGAGAAAGGTGGCGTCCGAGCGTGACTTTTTGGATGCGGTGGAGAAGGTTGTCCGGCAAGGGACCAAATTTTCGTCGACGTACGTCCCGCTATTGGTATTCGCTGCGTTTGCTCATGGTACTTGGGAACAGGCCGCTCTATCAAGTGTACAATTAGACTCCTGTATATCTTCTATAATTATTTATTTCACACAAACCAAGAGTGATGAGAGATTGTTGTTGATAATGACTCAACCTGGACTGCAATGAGTGCTCGGACGGATCTGCGCTGAGTTAGCCACCATGTCTCTTGCCACCTCTGTACGGACGGTCAAGCCAGTGAGCTCGTGGTTGAGAACAGCGACTAGGTCCTCTTGCTCACATTTGCCGGGGAAGACGCCGTATTTTCGAACTGCACCACAACCCCCTGAACCGGAACTCTCAGAGCTGCTCTCCAAATTTGCTTCCCTGACTCCCGGCCCGCTTGATCTCTCGACACTGCTCTCCTTGGGCCGTCCTCTGACTCCTGAATCTGTTCTCGCCTCGGTGAAGTGTGTCTTACGCGAGATACCCCATAGACTCGCAACCCGCGTTCGTTCCATCGAAGCACTTCCTTTCATCGTTGGCACCAATCCATATGTCGCAAATACACTTCATGCTCACAGAGACAGTTTCCGCTGGCTCGCTACACATCCACCCATCACCAACATTGCTGACAACGCCCAATTCGCACAACAACTCGCAGACCTTGTGCAGAACCATGCCAACGACATCCCAACGATGGCCAAGGGGTAGGTCAATCTTTCACTCCCGCTTTATTCACGCTGAACGGTCTTTCGTGACAAGATTTCAGGAATGCTCACGATACATGTCCCCAACACAGATCAGCAACTTCTTGGATTGTGCCATTATGAATCGTATATCAGTGCGGCTTATCGCAGAACAGCACATTGCACTCTCGCAAGCGTTGGAGAATCCTGAAGCGGACACCTCACATGTTGGCGTAGTGGATTTGCAGTGCTCACCCAAGGCCATGATCAGAATGTGTGGCTCGTTTGTGTCGGAACTGTGTGAAGCTACATTTGGAGCGAGTCCGCCCTTGGTGATCGACGGATACACAGATGCTACCTTTGCGTAGGCTTCTCAATCAGTGGAGGTCTTTATTCGTCTGACGTCGATTTTGCCAATTAGCTATGTTCCGGTACACCTTGAATACATGCTGACAGAGATCCTCAAGAATGCATTTCGCGCAACTATAGAGCACCATTCAAAATACCATCAACCTTCTCGACCACTGGCGCCTGTGACGATCACTATATCACCTTCATCAATGAATGGCACCTCACAATACTTCTCACTTCGAATACGCGACGAAGGTGGTGGAGTATCACAGGCGAACATGGCACGTATATTCTCATATGCATTTACTACGGCCGGGAGGGGCGCAGAAGAGGATTTTGACGACGCAGGCGGAGGAGGCCCCTACGCTGCTCAGCACGTCGGCGGTAGTGCCGCCATTGGAGGTTCTGGCGAAGCCAATCTCTTTGGTGAGATCACTGGCAAAGGCCTGCAAACTGGCCTTGGAACGATAGCCGGTTTAGGGTATGGGTTACCCATGAGCCAACTGTATGCCAGGTGCGTCCGTCGGCAAGTCATTGTATCATTAAATAGACAATATCACAGATACTTTAGAGGTTCTCTTGAACTCTTGAGTCTGGAAGGATGGGGTAAGAACATCTTCCTAGGCAGAGGATTTTAATCTGACTTGGACAAAAAGGAACCGACGTCTTTTTGAAGCTCAGGTGCCTGGATGAGGCTGGTGATCTCACAATCTAGGGAAATGGTTCTAAATGTACTTCGTTGTTGAGTCAACAACACATTATAGACAGCATTAAGAGAAAGCTAGCATTTTACAATTTGAAGTAACCATTTAGTTGTAAACCTGAATTCCATCGCCTTAAAATATTTAGATGTGATAATTGCAGGAATATGGAAACGTGCAATGGACAACAGTAAAAGCAGTTAGACTGAATACAGCAGCAGACCGAGGGTATGAAGCCAGCTCGACTTTTGGGAAAGGCTTAATCTAGCAGCGTATGCATGTATGTATAACGTTCCGTTGGAAGCAAGGTACAAAGAGCGAAAAAGATCATGGCAGCTACTTTGCTGCAGTTGACTGATAAACACGCCAGAGTCAGATTGTTTGTGGAATAGTGGTATTTAACTTACGACGAAGCCATTCAGAGTTCTGCTAGAGTAGCTGGATAGACCCTGCGATTGTGAGGACCGATATGACCTTGACGTCGAACCCAATGTCGAGGCCCCATGCGACGAACTGCTCGGCGTGGTTGGGCCCCCAGCAACCATAGTTGTCCGAGCTGTCCGAGCGGTTAAAGGGGTCGGTGCGCTAATGAGAGACTTCTTGGGAGTCTCGTTGAGCTGCTTGGACCTGCTACTGCTAGTAAAGCTGGATGCCGAAGTCGTTTTCGTTGTCGACGATGCGGGCTTAAGACGCCGGCCTGAAGTTATGAAAGGGTGACGCAAGGCGGCATGAGGCTTCATCCTTCGCTCGGGATCCCAGATGAGACATTTCGCGATGAAGTCCAGAAAATCTTCATCTGTACAACGCAAGACCTGTTGAAGAGATTTCGAACCCGGCTTGCGTCGACGTCCTTTCGAATTGATGACTGCTCGAGGAGAACCATTGACGTCTGTCAATTGTACTGTCAATTTTGCTCTAGTTGCGACAAGAGTGATAGAGCGATACCAAAAAATAACTTCTTGCGAGTACTTCGGTTGATGTAATCTTTATCTGGTACTCCGAGAACCTCCATGATACAAGAAAGCTGCTCTTGTTCGTTTTCTCCAGGAAAGATAGGGAATCCAGTATACAGCTCGGCAAGGATGCACCCAAGACTCCACATATCTATGGCCATACTGTAAGTCAATCCAAGGATGACTTCCGGCGATCGATAGAAACGACTCTGGATATATGTATAGACTGTTTACATTAGCTATCATCAATTGGACAGGAAAGAAGAAGAAATTACTTCTTTCATCATCGAAGCAACTACTCCCGAAATCGATGACCTTGATCGCACTGCGTGTGGGATGTCGCAAGAGTACGTTCTGTTCATGTGAGTGAGCATCACCCGTGTGTCTGTTAAAGCTGGTTTACCTCTGGTTTAAGGTCACAGTGTACAATATGGTGATGACGCATAAGGGAAAGGGACATTAACATCTGGCTCGTGAAACGTCGGATGAGAGCGGTTGTGAATCCAACAAATCCATTGGCCTTGATCAGCTCATACAGATTGATGCTCAGGAGCTCTGTAGCAATACATAGATGATTGCGGAAATAAAAATGTTCAATCATCTTCAAGACGTGGTGTGTTCCATCAGCGTCCTTGACAATGTATAGTCAGATCGGGGACTGAGGTGATTAGATTAAACGACTGACCCATTTCCGTAGATTGTCCAAAATTTTGATTTCGACGAGTGCTTGGTGATGGAATCTTTTCTTGTTTCGAATGATCTTGACTGCCACGGCTTCCCCTGTGCAATGATCACGACATTGCAACACTTGACCAAAAGAACCTTTTCCCAGCGTATCGATGACCTCGTAACGGTATGCTAGATGATCTTTGGCAACCACCAGATAATCACCCCGTTCGTCGTCGTAACCATAATTATTAGTCGAATTATCGAGCGTCGCAGGTTTCTTTTTACTTTTGGCACCTAAATAATAAACCGAAGGATAATCAAGAATCTCCTTGCGTTCATAGTCAGAGAGATATTGAGCAGAATTCCGTAGAACCGCTGAAAAAATTGAGCCAGAACATTTAAACATTAAAGTTAAAACTCACAAGCGGGCGAAGAGGGTGTCCCCGGCTGCAGTGGTTCTGGGAACTGCAAAAGATCGTCTAATTCCTCCTGTGTAGCACCAGCTGCTAGTTTCTTGGCTTGTTGGCGTCGAATATAGTGAAGCATCTCCTCGTCGCCAAGAAGCTCTTCCTCATCTACAGTGCTTGGCGCAGGAGATGGTGTGGAAAGAGACTGGCGGCTAGAGGAGGGAGAATTCATTGCTTGTTGGATGCCATGTCCAGACTTATTCGATGAGCGTGCCGTATGGAGCGAAATTTTTGGCGTTAGTAATTTCAATTTTGACGGGGAGAGGGCGGAGAAGCGATGATGAGAAGTAGACTCAGTTGACGCTGCCGGTGTCGATATAGAGGTGACTGAACCAGTAGATGCTTTACGCGCAGTAAACGAAACGGAATCCCGACTACCTTTCCGGAAGGTGGATGTGGTAGCACTTGTAATGGATTGGCGAGGTACACGAGATGTCGACAAGGACGGTGATACACGAATAGATGAATGTTTGAATGTTTTTGCGGATGTATCCTCCACCTCAATGACCCCGAACTCATTCGCAGTACCAGATGGGGAATGGTTACCGGTGGAAGGTACGGATTCACCAAGACCGATAACGGCACTGGCCCGGCGCACACTTAAAGCAGACCCTGATCCTTTCAAGGGAGGTGAAGCCGCCGCGGAGGTACGGCTAGATATCCGAGGTATCTTCGTCGGCGTCTGATTCGGCAGGCCAGAAATAGAATTCATCATAGACGATGTTAACCCCTCCTTCATCGTCTGAGAGCTACTTGTTCCGTTTGTTCCAACCGAAGGTGATCCCGCAATTGTTGGAAGATGATGCCGACTTCGAAGGGAAGAGTCGGACTGCTTCTGCATAGAACTCACCGTCTGAGACATTAACCGGGAAGTAGAGGAAGCCGTTCGAGTAATTGACGTTTGCGTGACGGGAGTTGATATCGAGTTGGAGGAAGTTTTCAAACGGGCGACGCGTTGGGCGGTCACAGTTTCCAAAGCGGACATATGCATTGGGGGTAGATTCTCAGGAGACTTTGGTTTCTTCTGATCACTGGAAGACAGAGTCTAAGGATCGGATTGAATGTTCACTCCTATGTCAAAAAATAGATCACTTACTTTGCCTCGTTTCCTGCCCCCCATCAATACAGATATCCTGCTCTCGCTCCTATCCTTTTCATCTTTCTTATGCTTCTCTTTACCAGCATCCTTCACCTTTTGAAGTTCCTTGGCAGTTTCTTTTGAATCAGAATGGAGACTTCTTCTTGAACTAGACTTGAGCAGGGAAGGAAGTCCAAGGCTCAACACGGATGATTTCTTGTGGTGTTGTGAAGCAGTTGAAGGCGGGTTGTGCTGCTCTCCAGAAGGAGTACTTTGTCTCTGTCGTCCTTGTGTAGATAGATGAGTAGGTGACGAGGGTGTCACAGCAGATTGAGGAGGGAGTTGCATGGATTGGGAGGATGAACGACGAAAGAAGGGAATAGAAGAAGGTGTGAGGCGTTTTGATTGTCCACGACGAACAGATGAAGAAGGGCTGAGAGGACCAGATTGGGGGACGGACAATCCAGAAGTAGTATAATTGGTGTCGCCGCTGGACCCTGTGCCAGCACGGCTAAGGGTATGGTTTTGATCTGGTGTCTTCGAGGTAGACGGCAATGCAGGAGTGCGCACCGATCCAATCGAAGACAAGGACGCCAGAGAGCCAGCTGACACCATTGCATCTGGTTGTTTGGTTTCCCAAGGCTTTGATGAAGAGTTCGAGGTAATCCCTTGATCCTTAGAAGTCGATTTGCGTATATGTTGACCCAAAGTAACAGCCCTGGGGCTCAAAGGAAACCCTGACTTTGAGCTGGAAGATGATGGCGAACTCGAGAAATTCAGATTGAGAGCGCTGGAAAAACTCCATTTCTTTGACGGCGTCTTGGGTACAACTGCTACAGGTGCAGAAGCGGCATCGGTACTAGAGTAACCTGAAGTGTAATGCTGACTGAGACGATGAGTTTGTCCTTGAGGTGAAGAGGTAGTCGGTAGTGTAGTACTTGAGCAAGACGAGACTTTAAGAGATGTAGCGGGATCTTGAACGCCATCGTGATAAATGAACTTCTCTGCCTGTAAAATGGATTTCTCCCTCTCCTCTGAAAGTGATATTTGAGGATAATTGAGATTACCAGTCGTTCCCTGGGGGGAACGATAGTTTGACAGATCCTTGGGCAATGGAGGTACCGGTGGGACAACGATATCTTCGCCCTCGCCGCTGATAAGACCAGTGACGCGATCCTTGAGAGTAACGCCATCACCAGAATGAATGCTAGAGACGTCGCTTCCCGCACTATTTCTTCTTATCTTGTTTGTTGAATACCGACCAGAAGCCGCAGACACTGAAGTCAAACTTGTGTTTGTAGACATTGAGGCCGAATCACGCGAGCTAGGGGTACTCGTATAAGTCGTTGACGAAGTGGACCCACGCTTAGGGGTAAAGCTTGAACGAGCACTGCTTGTGCCCGCTTTCTTGGGAGTCTTTTCGGAGCCGAGTGGACGACTCGAAAATTCGTCACTGCTGATAGTAGTCCCAGCCACATCAATGTTGCTGCCTAGGACATCTGTCATTGCAATACCGAGCCCAATGCTCTGACGTGGTTCCCGCTCCTTGAGGGCTCCAACGGACACTCTCGCGGAATCAACAGCTCCCACTCCTTCCCATTGTCCAGCTGACTTACCTGCAGGAGTCGCCGGCCGACTGGAGCTTGAACTGCGAACAAAACTTCCGACACTGGCTCGTGACCGTGGCGTCTTCCCTGTTAGACCATCGAGTTTTTGCATGGCGGCAAAAGCGGCTTCACTGTCCTGCACGATCCAACCCTCCTGAGCTCCTCGAAGTAAGGAATGACCCATGTTGGCCATGATATGTGCGGCTTCTTTCGACTCCTTCGGAAGAGGAGGAGTGTTCGGTGTACCAGACGTCGGAGGATGTCGAAGGAATTGTTGTATTGAAGATGAAGAAGGAGAAGGAGGGAGGTGAGAAAAGTCTGTTGTATGACCACGACGCTGCGAAAGATATTCTCCGGTACTGGAACCTGACGAACCGTGCCTAGAGTGTGATTTACCTGATGGCGATTTCACGCTGTTAATCGTGAGACCGAGACTTTCCCTGCGTCTTTCCTTTGGTTTGGATTCGCGGGCCGACGACGAAGACGAAGACGAGCTAACATTGAGGCTCCGGTGCTTCCTCACTAACAGTTTTTCTTCTCTGGTGGATTGAGACGCAGTACGTTTTGACACCAGGGATCCAAAATGATCCGTCTCAAATTCGCCAGAGGACCGCTTTTTGGTCTTCCTGATGGACGTAACATAGGCACTTGGTGGAGACGAGGGGGAGGGAAGATCGCCGTCATCTGCCTTTTGCTGTGCTGCTTGCGGTTCGGCCGTGGAAGAGGTTTCGTGGGAGGTCGTCTGCACCTCAGTCGAAACTCTGGGGAAAGGAGCAGAAGGCTGCCGAGGATACAGAATCTCTTCACCGCCACTCTCGTCCGCAATTGAAGGTTTATTGCGAAGCGACCGGAGAGGGTATAGATCCGGCTGATGTTATCTGTGAGTTAAAGAAAATGAGAAGAGAAGTGAGTCGTGGAACACGTACATCCTCTTTCTCCGATGGCTCGCCATCAACGGCTTCGATGGTCCAAGGACTATCAGGAGCATCTTCCTCAGCATCTTCGGGGACCACAACTTGATAATCCTCAGCATCCTTGAGCGTTCCAGGGACAGGGAGGGGTGGCTCAGGTTGTTGGTACTCTGTCCGAGTCCAGCGTGGAGTCGTGAGTTCGCCAACGCCCACAAGCCCACGACGATCAATTGCTGCTGGGTCTCTTGCTGGGGTGACGGGATCGATAACATGACGTTGTTCTGGCGTCACACTGAGGCTGAGGGTGGCGGATGGAAGAGGGGGGGCCGGGGAGTCGGTGGGAGACCTGATTCCAAAATAATAGGGATCAAGAGTGGAAGTGACGGAAGTCGAACGCGAGACGGGGTAATCGTGGTCAGATGGAGGCTCCTCTTCTGCAGGAGAGACGTGTAGACTTGGCGGCTAGTAGAGAATTGGCTATGAGAGATGGATGAACGCGACGATGAACGTACCTGTGCGTTGAGGTGGGGCTGGACATGGGGCGACTCGCGGTGCTTGGGCTCATCGGAAGGGATGTCGAGAGGAGGAAGCCTGCCCTTCTTAGAGAGAGAAGTATTCGTGTGGGACGTGCGCGGCGACGAGGACGCCGACATGGGCGACGCGCAAGGACGCACGATGAGATGAGAGAGACGGACAGAACGGCGAGCTCAGCAAGCTCAACGTTGGTCACAACCTCATGTCCCACTTTATGTTTGTTTGTCATGTGGCTTTGTGCCATACATCACATCATCACGAGCACGACGCGCCCGTTCTCTCTCTGACGATCTGCGTCCATTCTCCCAGCTCTCGTGCGGCTACTTGCATCTTTGGCTCGGCGATGTTCTGATACCTTCTCACCGCCCTTCCATGTAGCCTGCTTATCCCGAGTCTATCCTCTTCCGCTCTTCGGCATTCCTCTTGTGCAACCTTTTTGCTTTTCACTTCAGATCGCCTAGCCGCCCGCTCTACTTTCTTCTGCTTGATTTCCGCGGACCATGAATGTCTATCTGTGCATTAGTTCTCAACTTCGCCTTGCGGGACAGAAGCGTGCCATTTGAAGCCAAAGGCCGAACCAATCGATTTAGGACCACTTTGAAATTACATACCTTGGTCTCCACAACGTCTTCTATCGCAATAGGCAAAGGTGGCACATCCTAATGACCTTTCACATTGTGGACCGCTGCATCCTTCAATGTCTCTACGATGGATGCCATCGTAGTTATTTGCGACGGTGAATGACCGTCAGCAACGGCTTTGACGAGTGACAAATCCGATGCCTTCCTGGTCGTGATAGGAAACCTTGCACAACAACTCGTATCACCAAAATGAAATGGCTGAGTGACAGGGTCAAATACCTTGGCACATATACAGCAGATCTATTTGCCCCTTCAAAGATCGTAATCCCTGCAGGAGAGGAGCACCGACGGTCGCAGCATACCTTTACCCCAGAGTCCCACTTGGACACGGCAACATGAAGCAAAATGTTGTAACTTGTTCAAGGGGCCCTCTTGGGGGCTGGATAATATCGAGCAAGTACAGAAGAATAATGCATTTTGGATGCCTGCAGCCTCTCTGGCACGCTTTGGCTTCGAAGAAAAGAGAAGAGAAGACCGAAAAGTCAGTTGCTGACTCAGGAGCCTTTTGAAAGTACACTTGCTGCAAAAGTTTCTTGTTGAGTCGGCTATCTTTTGCTAAGCTTGAAGCGTCTCTTCGCATTTCTTCTTGGCACACTGTAAGACGATGAGTACAAACAAGGATTGAGTAAGCGAAACTTGCAGAATCCATCTCTTCCTTTTCGTTGTCTTCCTGTGTAATGATCGCTTGGCCGAGGTCCACCTGTTGATGAGCCATATCCAGATTGGAATACAGAACCCCGGTGTAAGGGTTCATTTGATGTGGTCAAACATGTCGTCCTCACGCATGCCGTCATTATGAGTTAACTTCACTCAATTGATAGGCAACACCTATGTTATGATCGATGTAGACGTCACGAAGGAGAAAGTGATAAAAGCATATATATCTTGAAAGCATGGTTGAAAATTGCGATATTGTCGAGATTACGGTTGGAATAGTGCTCAAGCACGATTCGCTGAACAACCCTCACGACGGGTCCTTGCTGAATCTGGTAAGACATCGATGACATGAAAGCATCAGATTGAGCTCTTCACGACTAAGTACATGCAAAGTCGAAAACAGAGTTCACTGCTGAAGGCTAAAAGACTAAAGAAGCACCGTCTCGTACAAACTCAATGCCTTGCCAATGAAACATGTCACGGTGGACACGGCGTACCTGAGTTCTCATTGTATGGAGTCCGTGCGTGCTCGTAAGAACACCAGGACGTATGGATACAAATGCATTGATAGTGACCTTGATGTAGAGTTTTAAAAAAGCCCATCTTCACCACATCACTGGCAGCTTCAAGTTACACAGATAGATATCAGAATCAGGTCGGTTTCGGTTGCAGAGAACAGACTTGTCTGCCACTTGTCAGCAACTAGCCGGCTGCAAGCCCGGATGAGATGAAACCACAAGAACAACTGGGATTGACAGAGTAAAGATTCTACTTCGTAGATAGGTCACTTGCACGGTGTGATGTAATGGACGGTCTCACGAAGACGGAGGGGCAGGGAATAAAGGCGGCCTTATCATTATCATCGCTGACATTTAGAACGCATACTTATGTCCAGTACTTTTCATGAGCTCGCTCATTTCGTCGACCCTATCATGAATCGTTCTGCATCCAGTCGTCATATGCCGCAAAAAACCATTCCTACTTCTCTAGAATGAAGGGTTCGAGTGCGAGTTGACACATCATTCGCATGGACGATTATCGATCGTGTCCCACGCCACCATCATACAAGGGTAGAAGCTCCTTGGCTAGACAGGAACGCTTCCAGTGACATGCACATTCCTCATGTCAACAGCAGGTGAGCATGTCATTGTTTCTTGATTCAGTCCGTGAGTGCTATATTCAGGCAACACTCCCCGATACGGAGCAATGTGCCTACTGATGGGGAATTTGTCATGGACGATTCCAACTATGAATCCAATCTATTGGCAAAACACAAGATGCGAGAAGTGATAGTCCTTGATGGTGTCGTCTCTCAGGCGCGCTGCCGCACATTACAAGTTACTCCGGATTACCGCTGCTAAATCTGTTAGCATCTACTCGAGTCCATGCTTATGGTGTGGGATTGCTGGTGGCAATATGCCGCTGCGACTATGATGTGTATTAGCGACATGCATTCAGAAAGACACCAAGAGACTTCGAGTTCTAGGAATGCGTCGATTTGAAACACAAACCAGCCGGGAAAGGAACACCTAAGTCGAGAAACATCACTCGCATGGTCCCAGGTATTCTGGAACACAACGGTTATCTTCAGCTTCGGTTATGTGGGGTGAAGAGAAGTATTTCGGCAGAGAACTGTACGGGAATCTCGATCGCCGCTTTGAGAGTTCATGTGGTCGACTTCTCGGAATTACTGACAGGTGCAGGCCCCAGAGCGGCATGACGGCTGATGTTGATGGCGGTTGGTAGGAGCATACCGTTGGTTTCCTTGCTTGGGAGAGGATGGGCTACTAGGTTTTTTTTGTATATAGTATGAACAGCGACCATCTCGAATAGCACAAGCAGACGCGATGCGCGTGATGGAATGGAGACACGCCAATGGTGAGGTATATCTTGAGGACGATGCGTCGGCAGCATGTGTGCGCCATGAGCATGCAGGGCTTGTATATATTGGACGTGTATTGTCGTGTTGTCTGAGAGACAGACCCTTTTTTTTTCTTTTTCTGTCATTGGTGCCTGTCTTCTTTCCTTGCATTTTCTCTTTTCTTATGCCTGTCACCTTAGCCCACCCTCTTTCCACTCTCCATTTCTAGGTATTGATGACCCTTATTCGTTATTCATATTCACATACTCAGCCTGTCTATTATGTCAGCTCTTCGACGCCGCGCATGGCATCCAACGACAGTAAGAGTCTTAGCGGCGACGATCCTCCCGATACTCCTCCAGACGATGCCCTCGAGCCCACTGTGACCATGCAGTCCGTGGGCTACTCAATGCACATGTATCCCTTCCCCTCTCACGTTTTGCCCCAACAACAGCCTCCGCGTTCCAAGCGTCGTCAGGTCAAGAACGCCTGCACAAACTGCCAGAAGGCTTGCAAGAAATGCGATGACGCTCGGCCCTGTCTTCGCTGCGTCAAGTATGGAGTTTCCGAAGAATGTGTGGATTCGCAGAGGAAGGAACGGAAGAAAGGGGTTAAGAGGGGCCCATACAAGAAACGCGATGTGAAAGGTGTGTTGTTCCCCTTCTGGTATCTTCTGCCGTTTCAACGCGTAGAATGACATCGTTCATTTTCCTAATTCTTGAGATCGCGTAGGCGGCAGCGGCGAGAGACCAGACGCGTCCTCGCAAGATCTCGCTGCCTCGAATGATGGTCCACCCCCTGATAATGGTTCGCCGTCACTCGTGGGTCCATTCATTCCCATACCTGGCTTCTATGGCCAGTATCCAGCGCCTCACATCATGAAACCTATGGATGGACCTCACCTGTACCCTCAATATGTACCGATGCCGCAGCCACTTTCACAAGGGGGGCCTGAGAGTGAGCACACCAGCTACCCACCACCCCAACATTACTATCCGGCGTTTGTACCTTTCGGGCCGCCACCTGTCTATCCCTACATGGTTCCTCGACACGATGGACAGGTGCCGCAGAATTACATGGTATTCCCCATGTATCCGAAGGTCAGTGGTGCTGGCGATGATCAAGGACGGCAAGAAGTCGGCGGTGAGGATGAATCAGACAAGGCAGGATGAAATTTGGGTGCTCGGGATTATCTAGCTTCGTCGCATTCCATCTCTTTTGTACAATAGGGTTTTCCCCGTTTCTTCGTTTACTAAAACTAGTTTGTATGTCATTACGGTGTTTAATTTGCATGGTTTATCATTGTCAACAGTGTGAAACTCATGATGTTCGTCTGTGCCGGAAGGTTCCATCTTTCGTTATTAACTTTAATCTTCATGTCCGCTGTCAAAACACCTCAGGTTTGCGAGAGATATGTAAGTCAAAGATCTTGTTGCTCGTTTTTATCAGCTTTTGGCAGAGCAGTTAGCCAATGTTGCACGTAAGTTTAGAATTGATCCAAGGTTAACGGTGCTCGTAGATATTCTACAAAGTTGCACGTATGCGACCAGGTTTATTCACTGCAGTAGTCGGCATCGTTGTTTTTGCATGTTATCTGTAACATACTCTCTTTGGCCAGCTTACTCTCATGAGGTTTACCGCAATTTCTGTACGGTTCATCTACTGCATAATCAATCAAGTTGGCCTTACAATTACCAGATCAATTAACATAACAAACTATGTGGTCATGATTCTGAAAAGGCTGAGTACGCTATAGGGCCCGAATACTCCGTAGAGGGAATCGGCACCTCCTGGTTATGAGGGAATCTATTGTGACATCATGGCGCGAATCAAGCGTAAATGAATAAACGACTTGGAGGTATTGGCACCATCAGGACGTGTCCATGGTATCATCTGACTCCATAATCGGTGCGAGTTGACTCGCATTGTCAGTGCCTGCGTCGATGTCTGCAATACGACCAGAAACGTGCTCCATGGACGGTCTCAAGGCCGCTGGGACTTTCCAACAGTTCGTCATCAGCAACCAAAGGTTGTCTGTAAGCCATGGAAGCACTTCGCTCTCTGTTGGACGCATGGGGATTTTCTTCAGCACTACTATATCGTGGATGACAGATGCGTCGCGGCGGCGATTTGAAAACGGGTGTTTACCCGTTATAAGTTCAAGAACGGCCATCGCATACGAATACGTGTCGGCCTCTTTGGTAGGTGAAGTCACAATACCCTCGATCAATTCGGGTGCAAGCCAGCGGGCACTTCCAGAGGCAGTCAAGGTCGCTGAAGCGCTCTTTTCAGTCACATCTTCAATAACCTTGGACATGCCGAAATCACAGATACAGGCTTCTATCTATGAATTGAATGGTCGTCATTAGTAACTTTCTCATGTTGACTAGATTACAACGGACTTCCTGAGACACGAGGATGTTGGCCTGGGTTACAAAGGATCACTTGGAGGACTATAGGAATCATTATATAGACCTACGCATTTAACTATTGACAGTCAGCTTTTTCATGAGAGAACTGGCGGCCAAACCGTACTCACTATTTCCATGAATGATCTCACGACTATGCAGATATTCGAGGCCTTTCGCAGCTCCCGACAACTAGATAAGTACTCAATAGAGGAAGGGGACGCAAAAACTCAGACCATACTAGATGAATTCTATTGGCGTTAGGAGAATGCTTCACATATCTATAAGTCCTTGTAAAACGGGCAAGAACCTAGACCGACAGTCACTTACTCGAGCACGTTGCCGAAATCTTGCCAAGGGGATACCTGGCAATGTGTCAACTCAAGAAAGCAGGCGATGATGATTCTTTCTTTAACTTGCCGTCTGGATATGTTGGCCTTGATCTGTCACTATGCCATAAAATGGGAGGATGTGCTCGTGTTGCAGGCTTGCCCAAATGACGATTTCTTGCTCAAAGCGCTAGGACACCTGAATAACTACAACATTCTTTGACTTGACAAGTTTACCTTTTGGGCTTTGGAATCGGTTGCCTTGATATTCCTTAAAGCTTTCAGAGCAACCTGGTTGGTCCCTCTAAACATTCCTTTCTTGAGGTAATAAACAAATCTCTCCCCACCTTCTTCCGACCGAGCCAAAGGCCCTGCCATATATCACTATATGTTCCTCCAGCAACAGCCAAGTCGCCGATTCGTTTGACTTCACCGTTCATCAACTTGATACTGGGAAGTATCCCAGTCAATTCGTGCAGTTGTATCAGTCCTCTTTGAACCACTTTACGCTGCTCCTCTAGATATCGTTGACTGTCACTGGGAAGCGGCGGGGGTGAGTCAGTTCGGATGTCTGCGGCCATCAACGGATATGCCTCAGAATTCTGACGCACAGCTGGCCAGTCCTACAGAATGAATTCGCTGTCAGCGTTGGCGAAGTCGGCCAAAAGAAGACGCACCACGGATTCCTGATGCAATAGTTGTTGGCCTTGGAGCATGATCGCTTCTGCCACACGAGTGTTCTCCTCAAAATCCTTGACTTGTTCTAATTCTCCACGATTGTTAGCTAATGCTCGCATTAGTAAGTCTCTGAGGTCACTGAGATCCCTTCGCTGTATTTCCGTCGCTTCGCGTTGGTCTCTATGCATCAATAGTCCCACACTTATCAAGGATCAGTGATTTCCATGTAAGAACATGCAGAGTAGCTTACTTTAACTATTTAGGATAAAGCATACAGATAAAGAGAAGTAATCCACTTGTACCACGCACCTGGAAGATCCTGATTTGTTGGTCCAAGTCGTCTTCGCACTTTTCAATCTCTAATTGTACCTCGCGGCTATTAACTAGATTCAGGTGTTATGTGCGATGGATTCGTTCCATTTGCGCTTGACATACCCATTTGAAGCAGCCAATGAGTACGAGAAATGCGTTGAACTCTGCCCTTGATCGTCTCGTATACCCTTTCAATGATAAGTTATCCAGAAAGTATCCAATAAACCAGCAAGGCCATACCCATAAGCCTCATCCATTTTCCGCCGCATTTCTTCGCTCAATTGATCTGGGTTTTGGTCGTTAAGGATGTTCTGGAGCTGGAGACATTTCTTTGCCATCTGTCTAGCCTTGCGCTATATTACGACCGGTCAATGACTAGAGAAGAGCAATGAATATCAAATTGTGACCTTGTGCACACGGATCTCATCGCAAAGGTCGATGATCTCGCGCACAACGACCGCAGCTGCACCGACGAAAGGAACTATGGAGCCTGTGATCTCAACGACATTTCGAGTAACATGGAGAACAGTGGCGTTAGATATGGGCATAAGAGAGCTGCTCCAAGATATATTCTGCAGGCAAGAGCGGTGGGGAATCGAATGACTGACGGGCGCTTGCAGGCCATGGGCGCTTAGAGTTAAACGTTACCAGGTCATCATGTAAATAACAATACATGTTCCACCATCCTCATGGCGCCTATTCACAAACGCAAACGCGTCCACCTTTCTCCAGAAGAAGAGGAGGGCGTAGAGCATATCGAACAGCCCATAACACTTGCCAGACACGACCCAGATAAGGAACAGGAAGTTTGGGAGTCCTTCAAGGACGAGCATGTCGAAGGTCGGCGACTTCCACACTTCCTCGAGCACCGTTTGAATCCCATCAGCAATTGAGCAGGTGCCCTTGACCCTTCATAGGCAATATGCCCTCATACACGAGTTGGACCAACAAGTGACTGGTGCGATTTTACCCTCCAATTGGTGGCCAACCCATCTCATGTGCCTGACAGCCCGTTCGGCCAGTTTGCTCCCGTTGCTGTTGCAATACATCAAGAAACGGAAAGAAATGGAATTCACTTTCACCCAATGTGCCACATCCACAGGTGGCGTCGAACCAAAAGAAGAACGATCCAAGTCTCCTGGTTTCAATACTTGTCAATCTATAGAAGCACACGATGTGCCTCAGAGAATCACAACGCCTTCGGTTCTACCCTCCAAACTCTTCAAGCCCGCAGCTACAACGCGAGAAATGCTATCACAAATAGCATGTATAGCTGATGAACTATTACGCGCGGCAGAGGAAAAGGTCAATGTGGCTCAGGCTGCTTATGATTCTGTATGTCCCGTACATCTTCTTTTAGTTCTATAATCATCATGAGCCAAGGTTGATCGCCATGTTCGTTTACTCTATCAAGCTATAAAAGACCAAGAGGCCCTGATTACCCTTGGTGCTCGACCTGGACACTTGGAACCTGGAAATATGTCTAAACTCACGGTGGGTCGCTGGGTGAAGCCTGCCCGTGCTACGCTCAGCCCTATAGACGGCGATGACATAGATGAGAGTCTTGATGGGACTCAAGACTCGTCTGGTGATGATCCCTCGGAAGCGTTTAAAAATCTACAAATATCTGGTACGAAAAGAGGTCGTGGGAGAGCAAAGGCACAACAGCAGTTCGATGAAACCAATATCGCATCGACACCACCTTTGACTATAACGTTGCCTGCCCAAGTCCCACCCGAGCAAGAAGAGGTATACTGTTATTGCAAGCGCGGTTCCTTTGGCGAGGTTGGAAGTGTTGTTTCAATTACGGATTTCAGAGACTGATGTTCAAAACAGATGATTGCTTGTGACAACAAAAGATGTGCTATTGAATGGGTAAGACCTTTTATTCGCTATGCTTGTTTGTCCATCTCAACTTTGTCGTGCACAGTACCACATCTCATGTGTTGGAATAGAGATGGTCCCCCCAGAGGGCATGAAGACGTGGTACTGTCCCAGCTGTAGGCCAACTCGTCGGGGAAATAGATCCCGCAAGTAATCCTTCTCATCCACTTTGTTTATCATTCATCTAATATACAACACATGTCCGAGTACAGTTGCCATACATCCAATCATATACATTATCTACCTTATGTGACCAAGTAATCGAATCAATTTGAGGTAACTCGCATATTGAGTTTGTTCGCAAGAGTCTCCATGTATACATCTGTCAAACGATTCAGTTTCTGGTAGGCAGAACGAGAGGAGGAGAATACCAGTTTCATGCCGCAATTTCCAATACTCTGCGAAAAGCTCATTCAGTTCTGCTTCGCCTCTTTTGACCTGTTCTACGGTCTTGAGACAAGCAGGTATGAATCGTCAAGAAAGCTAGAGATGATAATGACGACGATACCTTTTTCTCGACTTCATTGGCTTCCGCCCGAAGTTCCTCAACTTGCTTATCGTTATCACGACGCTCGATTGCCATCTGGTCGTATTCTTGCTGGAGTCGGTCAATGGTACGGTGACTCGCTTGTTTCTTTTCTTCTGCGTGGCGCTGGGCACGTTCTAGCTTTTCCTGAGCATTAAAAAGTTGTTTCTCGACGCGCTACACATCCATAGTCAGCGGAGAACGTTGGTGACAGAAAGCATGCACCTCTTGTCTGAGCTTTAGTTCATTCCTTTCAATCTTCTTATCGTCAAGATGATCCCTAAGGTCGGAAAGCTCTTTCTGCAGTCCTTGAAGGGAGAGTACTTCTTTTTCAATAGTTTGAAGTTGTTCTACGCATCCACGCACATCCTAGAGTCGTTGAGTTTCCATTCCAACGTCAAGACGCAAAGTGTACCTTTTCGATATTCAAAAGAACATTGATTCTTGTTTGGAGATCGCGGGCTTTCATCTCTTGTGTCATCACCGTTCTCTTGTCTTCAGCGGCAGTTGAACTCATAGTGGTTATAGTGCGTTTGATGCGTTCAGGTGACTGAACAATTCTCGATCGTGTTCGAGTTATAGAGTCTGAGACGCTCGCAATCTCGGAATTCAAGGTTTCCTGTCCATAACCATGATCACCCAGGTGTAAAGTGTACCCGAGGTCGACCCACTTTCCGTTTGACCAGTGCATTCTTCTCCGCCTTGAGCTTCTCAACCTCTTGTACAGCGGCGGTTTGAAACTCTTTGGTTGCAATCATTTTGGCGCGTAAAGCATGATTCACGTTGCGAAGCTCTTCACAACGGGGCTCGTCTTCAGCAATCTTGGCTCTGTAAATGCGAACGATCGTAGAACGTTCATAAGAGGTCAAGCATGACTCACTTTAATGCTCCGATTTTTTGCTCGAGCTCGATCAATTGTTCGGAGACTTGCGCTCGGTCAACAATTATGGCTTCTGAACGGTCTCGCAAGCCTTTAACGAAAGCGTTACAGTATTGCTCCGTGAACTTTATAAAGTTTATAAATGCGGACAGAAGAATTAACGTGCGCTCCTTTTCTGGACTGATGAGATCTTTGGCATTGAAATCTTCCACTCTGGCTGCCTTAGCAAATCTAGTCCTACAAGAGGATTATGCACCAACCATAAGGCGGGTAAAACAAAACTTACAGATGGTAAACGAGAAGATTCTGGGTCAAGGACGTTGTATACAAGTCCTGCACGGGTTAATACAAGTATCGTGGCACGTATTGTACGATTCATACCTTCTCTTCAGTAGCAGACGCAAAAAGCGCGTTCTGTACGGGACCTCGAAGAGAATCTTGGCTGATGCCAGTAACTTGCTGAAGACAAACATAATAGACCCCTTCAACGAAATCTGAGGTGGGTCTCAGAAGCTGTTCCTGACTAACGGAGAGATCCCAGCCAGCGAGTGCTGCAGTAATGTCTGGGATAGACATCTGCGGAAAGATGCCTTTTGCCATTGAAGGGTGAGGTCGAGAAGGACGCGACCCTCACGTGACAAACGCGGGCTTGTGATGAGTATTCTTTCGTGAGTGATTTAGTACCCCTCACATCGTCACGATGCCTCTCAAGAATAATCTTCAGGAAGTTCTACGTAAAAACCCAGAACATTCAGCTCCAGCTTCCACTACTATGACTCCGTCCGTTTCGTCAAAGGTAGTAGTTTTCGTTGGCTGGAAAAATCTTTTCTGACATAGTGTAGAAATTCAAACCAGCACCCATCGCAACTGGTGCCGCATGTCTACCCTCAAATCATCCTTGTACTCATACATGCACATGACTAGCTCGATCAGCAAATCCTACAGCATTGCCTTCGTTCTCTACCCCAGGTTTCCGACGAGGTGCGATCCTTCCGCGCGAGGAGACGTTTGTCAACAGCTTTGAGATTGTAGACATCTCCAGCGACTCCTCTCCTAGTCACTCAATCAAGCGAACGTCGTCTGACCCCTCTTTTGAGCCGGATCCATCTTTCCAAGTCTCCAAACGGCCCAAAAAAGAGGTGGCTGGAAAGGAAAACCAGTTCAAGCCATCATCGACCTACAAACACAAAGGTAATGTTAAATACGCGGCTCTTCAGGCGAATCATTTCGAACAAACCGCCAAAGACGACGAGGAAGAGCCATGGCTCCAAATGGAACTGGACAAAGACCACAATCCTTTCACCAAACTGGATCGCGATTTCCCAGCTTTCAGAGCCAGGCAGACTTCATCTGGTCAGAAATCTCCCACGTCTCAGCAGCAGGCATTCATTCCACAGCATCAAGAAGATACTAGGAGGGATGACTTTCTATCATCGAGTGGGCAAGAACGAAACCGCGACCTTTTATTAGTATGTGCCTCACATCCTTCCCGTGTCCTGCTGAATTTGTCATATCATATAGATGAATATTGAGAAACTCACGGTTCTCCTTTTCAATAATTATCGCCTATCCAAATACATAACTGATCAAGAGCTCTGTCATCATCGAGGAATGACAAAAGATTTAGATATAATATTGATGCAGAGAATTGTGTAAGTTGGCTTTTATCCTTCTCATATCAATAGACTCCTGAATCTGACGCTAGCCCAATTATTGACGAACGCATTGAAGCTATACAGAAAGTTATTGCATCCCGTACTGGTCAGACGGATACACATGACGCGACATTGCCCTCCCTCGTACGAGATAATGAATCAACAGCCTCACCATCTTCCTTCAGTTCTGTGACTCCTGCTGCCACAACTTCCTCTTCTTGCACCATCGTAACATCGAATCACGCATCTAATCATGACCGCGCTCGGGTTCATCTTGACATTCGAACACCTACGCTTAGTGTTAGAGATTGCGAAGAAGACGACAACCCCATGCCCGGCAGTGAAGCAGACTATTGGGCAAGCATGGATGATGTTCCACCCAATCTTGACGATGCATTCCCGGATGATGCACTCCTTCCAGCAGAAAAGATGGAAACTCTCACTCCTCAAACGTGTTCTCTTCCCCCAGATGAACTCATGTCCAGTCCTTACTACACGGAGGTCATGAGCAAACTGAAAAGCGTCTTCGGCCTTAAGAACTTTCGACTCAATCAACTAGAGGCGATTATAGAGGCTTTGAGGGGGAGAGATGTTTTTGTTCTGATGCCCACTGGTGGCGGAAAGAGTCTATGTTATCAGCTTCCAGCTGTCTGTCAGGGTGGCAGGACGAAAGGCGTGACTATTGTTATATCACCTCTCCTGGCTCTCATGAAAGATCAGGTCCATGCTTTGCAGGAAAAGAACGTCGATGTTTTCCTTTGGAGTGGAGAGACACCGTATAATGATGCAGTTACCCGTCTGCGAGGGAACATCAAGCCTAGTTTGGTGTATATCACACCTGAAAAGCTGAAGGAAAACAATGCGGCAAATAGACTTCTAGGAGAATTATACCGGAGTCGTTGTCTGGCGAGGTTTGTCATCGACGAAGCACACTGCATCTCGACATGGGGCCAGGATTTTCGAGAAGCAGTAAGTGTCTATCGCAGAGAATGAGAGAACACGGTTGATCATCCTCTCTTCTCAGTATCAACATTTGGGAGCGCTACGTGATCAATTTCCTGGTGTTCCAATGATGGCCCTGACTGCAACTGCGACAAAGAACACCGTTGCCGACATTACCGAACGCCTCAAACTACGTAGCCATATTTTCCTTAAACAATCCTTCAACAGGCCCAACTTGAAATACGTCATCGAACAAAAAACAAGGAAATGGATGGAGTCCATGATGGAGTTTATCAGAACGAAGCATCCGCAGAAGTCGGGCGTAATATATTGTTTGAGCCGCGACAAGTGCGAGGAAGTGGCCAGGAAGCTCAATGAGAACGGTTTCAAGGCAAAGCATTTCCATGCAGGCATGGAGACAGCCGAGAAAGAACAGACTCTAGAGGAGTGGAGGACCGACAAGGTCCATATAATCGTTGCAACTGTGCGCCTTCTTTTCTTTCTATTAAGTCAGCTGCCTTTTTTCTTAAGTTTCTCTAGATTGCTTTTGGAATGGGCATTGACAAGGCGGACGGTAGGCGTTTCCTCGCGCTTGTTTGCAGCACATCATTGACTGGCGATCATAGTGCGGTTCGTCATCCACTACTCTCTCCCTAAGTCTCTCGATGGGTAAGGGCATGTCGTGTCCCACCTGAAGCAATTTTAGTTATGCGACTTGACAGCTATTATCAGGAAACTGGCCGTGCTGGTCGCGATGGTAAACCTGCAGATTGTATTCTTTGTTCGTTTCCTCTCAATATCTATGAATGGAGGATGATAACACTTCCAATAGACTTTCTATTTAAAGACTTCGTGGCAATTAAGAATATGATCGAACGTCCCGATTCAAATAACAATGCGCCCAGCAGAGAGACCGTTGACCGCCAAACAGCAGCAGCTCGCGCAGTTGTGGACTACTGCATGGGGTCAGAGTGTAGACGCGTCGAGCTGCTCCACTACTTCGATGAAAAATTCGACAAGAGATTGTGCAACCAAGGTTGTGATAATTGCGACAACCCGCTGCCGCTCAATACCCAAGACGTGACTAAAGAAGCCAAAGATGCGGTTGAGCTTGTTCAAACTCTTCAAGGTCGCAACGAATTGGTTACTCTTGCTCAGTGCCGGGATGTTCTTCGCGGTGCTAATACAGCTTTGATGCGGAGCAAGCACTTTGATAAGGAAAGGATGTTTGGATCTGCCCGGGAACTCACACTCGAGCTTCTAGACACACTCCTTCGCAAATTGTGTATGTTGGATGTTCTCACCGAGCATTCTGTTCAACAAGCGTCGGGATTCCATAGCGAATATGCCAGGGTGAGGATTCTCATCGAATCAATGGATGTTGAGCTGATGTGGATTTGTTGTAGCTCGGATCCCGTGCTAATGAATTTTTACTCAGTCAAGACAAATTCGTGATTTCCTGGCGTCCAAAAAACCAGGTGAAAACACCTAAACAGCGTGTAGCTAGATCTGCCCCTAAGAAGGCGAAAGGCAAACAAAAGGCAAGCGACATCGAGTCGATCGACCTGTTTGAGGAAGACTTGTCGGATGACGACGTCGTAGTGGAGGAAATGTTTAGAAAAAATAACCAGTCACCCGCGGTTCTCCAGGAAAAGCGACGCGGAGCTGTGGAAGACATTGAAGAAGCTCCAATGCCTGGACCTGATACTCAGAGGATAGATGACTTGCATTTCGATCCAAGCGGCCTTTTTAGGCAGATGTGCGATCTCCGCGTCCAGGTGGGCCGGTCCTTCGTTAGCCTGTGATATACCCTGAGCTGATCGATGATGGAGGTCATGCAAAGAAATCACATATTGGATGAAAATGTGGTTTTCAGCGATACGACGTTGGAGTACTTGAGCGCGACCTGTCCACAGGGTCGGTTCTTAGGTTCCAAGTAATTCGAACCAGTACTGATGATTATGTAGATTATAAGTCATTCTTGGCTAACATTTCTGACGACTTCCGTACTAAGCAGGAAGCTGTGGAAAGGTATAATCTATATGGTGCACCGTTTTTGAACCTCTGCATTCGATACAAGATTGCATCAAAGTAAGTGTTTGTCTGAAAGGGACTACTTCATTGATTCTATAATATCCATTATAGGGCTCGACAACCAGAATTAAACATTGAAGACCTACGAACTCGGTACAAATTTCAGAATTCTGCACCAGCATCTGCCCCTTTGAAGAAGTTCAAACCCCGGCGATAACCTCGCTGATTCTTTCATAGGTGATTATTTAATTTAAGGCTTATATCATTTAATATATTATACCTCTCTTTGTAAACCCGTTACAAGTTGTATTCGTGTATAGTGTACTTGCTATCATCATTATGATCCACCCACGATTGGAACCAGCATGTTTGCATCACTTGGAATTCTTGATGGCAAGTATGTATTGAGTCTGTATACAAAGATCAGCTGAAATTGATAGGGAAAGATTCGCAGATGTCAATGGAAATAGAACCACAAAAAAGAAGTAAGAAAGTTTTGGAGAACTGGCTTTACTTCACCCTATCCCTCCTTAAAAATGAAGAGCTATAGGTACTCAAACTATTCTCATAAGTGTTGCGCGGCTGCCCAGACGAAAGGCTAGATGACTCCTATGGGCGCTCGGACATGCTACCAACCTCTTGTAGATTACGCCCCGCTCCATACATCCGTCGGGTAGGTATGGGTATTCAATAACCGCCTTCGTCTGCTCCTCGATGAGAGGCCATTTCTCGTCGCTTCGCTTCTTCCAGCTTTGGACAATTGGAAATACCATGACCCAAGCCTGAAAGATATATTTAGCACCGTGTTCTGTCCTGGAAGAGTCGACCTACCACCACAAACGCTGCATCCCTTCAGTGTTCCACCTTGAGCAGCACGAGGGTCATCGACTGTTGCCAAAAATGGCGGCACCCTGCGAAAGGCCGATTAAGCAAAAATGAACATGGCTCTGCCTAGTCACACAAACTTTTGACCAGCCTCGATCAATAAGTACTTCAGATCAAGCAATGTCTGCTCAGGTGTGTTCATGTTCACAAACGTCGTCGCGATCCCGGTCTTTCCACTCCTACCAGTTCGGCCAATTTGATGGACATAATCCTCAATTTCCTTTGGCATCGAGAAAATGATTACATGCTGGATGTCATTGAAATCCAAGCCCTTAGATGCGACTCCGGAAGCCACCATTACATCTTTAGCGCCGGACTTGAATGATTTGATGGCGTATTGCCGCTCTTCTTGCGCTGTTCAAGAACTTGTCAGTCTTCGCTCCACAGTGCGAAAATATGTTTACTTTTAGATCCGTGGATTGCCACAGCTTCTACTCCTTTGAGAAGAAGGTATTCTTGTATGTCTGTTATGACGGTCATCAGAATTAGAAGAAATGGTAGGAGGTGAATAGATTACCAACCATCAACTTCGTTTTTGTTTTCGCTGAAAATGATCACAGGAGGTGGTGTCTTTTGGAGACATTCCAAGAGATAGACCATTTTTGCCTCTTGTTTTACATATTCAACGACTTGTAGTACATCCAAGTTGGCGGCACCAGCGCGTCCAACATTCACCAGTATAGGTCTGATCAAAGATTCTTGGGCAAAATCCTGGATTTTTCGTGGCATTGTTGCAGAGAACAATAAGGTCTGCCGTTGACGCTAGATAAACAGTTTAGCAGTGTTCATGGCACCAGTTGTCAGTTCCATACCTTGAAGAAGCTCATGATGTTTCGAACATCGTCCTCGAACCCCAAGTCAATCATCCTGTCTGCTTCGTCCATACATAGATATTTGCAATTATTGAAAGTGAATCTCTTCTTTTCCAACATGTCAATTAGCCGCCCTGGCGTCGCAACCACGATATGCAAGCCTTTACTCATAACATGGCTCTGCTCGTTCATAGATATACCGCCAATACACAATAGGGTATTTAGTTGAGGATACTTGCCGTTTCTCGATAATGCAGAGCACCACGTTACAACATTTTCATATGTCTGATTTGCAAGTTCGCGAGACGGGCAAAGAATGATGCCTACTGGTCCTTCACCTCGAATGAAGGGCATTTTTGTTTCTTCTTCGAGGGCGAGCATGATCAAAGGCAAACAGAAGGCAAGAGTCTTTCCAGAGCCTGTGAACGCAATTCCTATGATGTCGCGACCAGAAAACCTGAGAGAAGGTTCAGCTAGACGTAATAACAATGGATCAAACAAGATCACGCTGTAGGTATCCCTTGTAGTTGGATTGGTGTAGGAGTAACTATTCGATTGGCCTTGAGATGCTCCAAAATTGGTTCAGGCACTCTCATATCCTACTCCAAGGTGTCACATTGATGCGATGCAAGAGACTGTACACTCACAACGAAATGTTCTATTGGTGGTGGGATGTCCTCACCATCTACAAGAATATGGTATTTGTCACGAATCTTCTGATGTTGTTCTGCCGTACGATCGCGAATGTATTTTGGAGGTCGCCAGCTAAGTAAAAGAGCAATTATACCGAAGGGTCGTGGCAAACGTAGTGATAGACACCTGCCTTGTTTTCAAAGCCTCAGTGTACTGAATGCCTTTGGCTAGTTCCATATCGGAAGCAAGTTTTCTTCGGCTCTTTATAGCGTCTAGTATTTCGGCATCAGCTTCCTCAGCCTTTTCTGATTCTGTTTTCTTGGAGTCTATGAAGAGAGTTCAGAGTTAAGTATCTTAGTACGTCCATCCTCAGGCTCGAGTACCTTCCGCTGCTTTCTTCAAGTGGACTTCTTGTGCTTCCATTAAGAGGGTTCTCTCCATTCTGGCTCTTTCCCGCCTTTGTTCCTCCTCACGCTGAACATCTTCACGTTCATCAATTTCTTCTTGCCGTTTCTGCCTTGTATTATTGGCACCAAAGGAGCCATACTTCGCGAGTTTTTGTTGACGTCTCTGAGCTACGGAGACGTAGGGAACATATGAACCGTCATCGTCATCGTACTTGTAGTGGGGAGATGGTGGTTGTTGCGTGCGTCGACGCTTGGATGAGGTTTCCATATGCTGACATAATCCAACGAGGTACATTTGACATGCTTGCATTCATGACGAGCTACGCCTCGGGCCTTCGGCCCGAGTCTTAGCAGTGGGGAGCTTCGCTCCCTTGGGGGCTTCGCCCCCAAACCCCCTCTTAATCCCACCCCCAACCTCGCTT